>LBNU01019034.1:0-25625 GCA_014162995.1 Artemisia annua
TATCGAGGGACATCTCAGAGAGCTTACAACCCACACAAAAGAGCAGTATGTACCTGACCCCGGATTGTACCCGCATATATAGGATAGTGGTAAGTACGGGGGATTGATCGTTCTCTCACAGGGAATAGTGTTCGTTAGGATAGAAAAGCTACTCTAATAGGTCTAAGGGTGGAAGGAAGATTCTTTTTGTATTTTTATATTTTTTTAGAAAGCAAGTAAAATCTCGGTTTTGGAAGAAGGGCGGAATTAGTTGTTAATTAACTAACCCAAGTTTACTACTTATGCAATTTAAAATAAAATAAATATCTAAACTATTGTGGTTGTGAAAACAATATGGAGAAAATTGTGTTTACTTAGATTTCATTACTCCCTAACTATCTTTTACCGGTTAATTGATATGTATGTTACTTGTGTGGATGAAGGTTGTATTACTAATAACTCATGGAGTGGCATACATATCTCTCCAATTCTATGAGCTCTTATCTCGCCCTATGCCATGCACGGCACAACCATAGGGGTTGTAAACAGTGGCTCATGCGTTAAATACTACCTTAATAGCCTAGTATGCCTTGGCTACATGTTTCCCAAGACGTTCAAGCACGTTACCATAAAGGAGGTTGGCCAGTTTTCTTGAGCCTAACATCGATGAAACAATCATCCCAACAAACAACAACACACACCAATTAACCAATAATTAATAGTTAGGTTTCATTAGATCTAAGCAAACACTAGAGAATTTAGCTACTCATGTTAATTGAAAGATAAGCAAGATAGATAGACAATCAACACATAGACATATTGATTGAATTAAAGTGAAGACTTATCTTTAATTAAGCACTAGGGTTCCAAGGCTTGGAAACCCTAAAAGTCACAGAAAATTCGTCTTTAGGGTTTGCCCTAAAAGTTCTCCACAAAGTTCCACCCATAATGAATGAAAATTAGAAAACTATATATAGATTTTACACTCTGACGGCGTCAGGTTATAGGGTCTGACGCCGTCAGCTCGCCGCCATTAGGTTTCTCGGATGGCCTAGATCCACTTCTGACGCCGTCACCCTTTATTGCCTTCTGGGCCGTCACTCTTTAAATTAACTCCTGACGGCCTACATTTTCTAACACCTGACGGCGTCAGGTGTTAAATCCTAAAATCTTTCTGGCCCGTCATTTGAAAATTGGATTCCACTCTTTTGTCAAGGCTTTCTGACGGCGTCACCCTGTGACTTTTGACGCCGTCAGGTTGTAAATCTTCATCTTTTGAGACTTTGTCGTTTTCTTCACTTTTATGCTCCAAAAACGTCCAAATGTGCATGTTTTCCAGAATTCCTCTCAAACGAACCTAAAATGTCAAAGGGAACGATTTAGGGCAATATCACATTTATACGAATTAGGGCTTAAATGACCCCCTAAAAGCGTAACACTTTTCGTCTCATCAGATAACCCGAACCGGTTCCAACAAAAAAAGCCGGATTGTTTTCTAATTGTTCCATAAAATCACAAGCATCAAGATTGATATGGTTAACCGGAGAATAATTTTGGTAATTAGAATAGGAAGACGTTGATGAGTCCATTGTTGGACGATACAACGATTCGGGGGAGCCATACGTAGATTGATGGCTTCGACGGGAGTGGCTTTGTTGTGGTTGTTGGTTGTTTTGATACGGTGGAATGAACGGACGATTAAGATTACGATTCATAGCAAATGGATTGAATGTTTGTTGTTGTGGAGATTGTTGAGATTCATAATCAAGAGAACGAGGTCGGAAATTGATGGTTGGTGACACACCGGTTAACCGGAAAGTCGAATCCGGTGATACTTGCGGGATGTTTTGTGGTACTCGGGATTTTCGGCCTTTTGTTTGTTGTTGTGTTTTCTTAGACATTTTTAATAGAGATAAGTGTAAGATTGTATGAATTGAAGTGTGTTTACTTTGTGTATTTATAGGGATTTTTTTTTTTTTTTTGGTGGTGCTAAACGGCTAATTTTTAAACGGTACAAAATATTTACTTTTGTTGGTTTGTAGTTCAAACGGTACAAAATATTTATGACCCAACCGTTTGGATCAAAAAATCAAAGTTTTGTTGCTTTCAAACTCGGTCGTGAGGCCGACCGTTTTCTCTGGCTCCTCTCCTCCAAATCGGTCGCGACCGATACTCCACAACAACAATGACCGAGTAAGATTCGGTCGACCGAGTCGGTCTTCACTACTACTGTGGGTAGCCTAACATTCAACTAATGGCTTTCTGAACTCTTTAAAACTTGTTGCATTTACAAAAGATCGCAACTTCAAAATATAAAGTGGACAATTATTTCGAGACATACAGACGATACAATTCCCCTAAACAAGAATGTGGTGCAGTTTAGTTCAACAATATCCTAACATTACACAATCCCTCCTACACAAGAATGTGGTTCGGTTTAGTTCAACAATATCCTAAAAAACCAAAACCACAACCTAAAAAAAAACCATTTTGGGGTTAGAAAGAATAATCTTTTACTTTAGTCACAATTAAGCAAAAGGCTGTCACACATGGTTTTCTTCTTTATTCCATAATAATACGCATGTTTGTCGTCACTACAAAACCCCCCCTTAATTTCAATCTAGGGTTACATTCAACACATACCCACCTTAGATTATCTGTACCTTCTTATAATAGTAGTAATAATAATAATAATTATAGTTCTGATAATATGGATTTAATTCCTAAGTTGGGTAAATTGTTTTTTGTTAGTCAACAACAAAACAAGACAGTTGAAGTGATTGGTTCAGATAATAATAATAATATTAATAATAATGTTGTTAAAGATGGGTTTGATGCTGTGTCTGCTGAGGCTAAAGTGCATCCTGATCATCTTGTTATTANTTTTTTTTTCTGGGTTATTTTATATGTATCCTGATGACCCTTTTTTATATAATTTGATTTTGTTGGATCATTTTTGTTTGTTGGATTTTTAATCAGTGTATAATTTGATTGGTAAAAACTATATGTATGTGAAACTGCATTAGTTTGATTGTTATGGAATGAATACTCGCTTTCAGTATCTTTTTAAAAGAAATTGGAGGAAGACCCTGTGTTTTTTCTACGGAATTACCAATGAAAGATACTTTTCTGTCTTTTCTATTGAGTTGTGATGAGTAGTAAATACATGTCACGAAATAGTTTACCACAAATAGTAGTTGTTTTCCTAAAAAGGAAAATATTATATGCTGAGACGGAAATGATGATAGAGAATTAGTTATTGCATTTGAATTTACGCTTGCTTTGTTTACTTTTAGTGTTCAAGTTTTTAAGCAATAAGAAAAAATGTACCAGATTTCAAGAGCGAAGTAAAAGTCAAGATTGACTGTCGGGTGTTTTATATTTTTGGTCAAGATTGATAATCAAGATTGACTGTCGGGTGTTTTACTTTTATATCTATATTTGTTACATTATGGGGAGGTTAAAGCTGTTTGTTTTCATTGTTAGTTGTTAACTGTTCATTAACTATAGTTGCATCGCTTCGAAAGTTGAACTTTTTCCTAGCCTTCTTCGAGTGAGGGATTTTCTCAAAGAATTATACTTACATTCAATGTTATTTCTGACATATAATCAAGCTTAAGATTGTTGTTTTCTGCTCCCAAATTTTTATTAGTTTGGTTTATACTATATGCATCGATAGGGATTTCATTTAGTTCTGCTTTGTGTCCAGTGCTGCAGATTGGGGATACGCTGCTAAGCAATTTGTCAAGAGGCTTCCTGATAAAGTTATTGTTCACTGTGAGTCTGTCTCTTTCATGAGTTTATATTTGTTGCATTTCTTGTTTAGCAGATTCTCTCTATCACTAATCACAACGTACCTGCTCTATAACATATAACAAAAGATGTGCTTGTGCCTTAAGTTTTGATTTATGAGTAACTCTGTAGTTTGTGATAAATGTTACATGGAATAGTGAACTGAAGCTTATAGTATTTTGTTTACAGTGCCCTTTTCTGTTTTTATGCCAAAAAGTTAGAAGTAGATCTTACACTCCATAAGTTGAGCAAAACGAGTGATGTACCAATTACTTTGAATATACACTTTGTTTAGATCAAGTTGGAATATGGTCATTTATTTTGCTTTCATAAACTGTTTGAGCTTTTAATAAATATATCTTAACGAGTGCCCTAAGCCCCTAAGGGAACTTGTTAGACAAACCCGTTTCTTTCTTTTCCTTTTTACACTTTGCAAATTAGTGAATGCCTTTTTATTGCTTTACTTGTATAATTCATGAGTCACATTATCACTTTGGTCTTTACAAAGCCATGTTGTGTGTAATTAAGAGCAAGGAGGCATTTATTTAACATCTCCTTGTGCTCCATTGTAAGTTTGTAACACTCGCTCCGATCAACACAGGTCAAACCTGAAAATCTTGACTCCCCATACGACTTTACAACATATACATATACATTTGCTGCATACATTCTCACTACGAGCTAGTTCAACCATTCCAGCCTCTTTTATAAATGTATTCTCGACATAAGTAACTCAACATGCACCACTTATCCTCCTGCTTTTTTTCCAGATTCTGTTTCAACCGGTTATATCGACATAAGATACTTGTGTCACACGCATGAGTTAAATAGCCCATAGAGTCCATACTTTTCATGCACGGATAAAACACACGGATCATGTGAAATTAAAGATATCAAAAATGCTAATGAACATGTTCGACAACTCCCATGTATGATACCAACACATGCATACTAGCATGTCCTGAGGATCACCCAATAATACTCCACGTATGCAAATAATCTCAGAAAAGCTCTCATGTGTGATCACGTGACATTCATTCTCCCAAATAGTGAAATAGACATTGAACTTGTATCCCAATTTTACGCCTGCTCTCAGAACTCATATGGTCAACTTTGTCAATTTTTAACTCCGGGATTGCTCACTGAAGTCCTGGACGTACGACTGAAACACGTAACTTTAATAAAACTTATTATGTGTTCTGATATGTAAACATCATAACATATATGCTTCTCCCTGCTTAAAATGGGAAAATGACCTTCCAAAAAGTGTATCCAATAAATGAGAAAATGGGCTAAATTACAATGCCAAATCAGGCTTTGCTTTTCCACTTGCTTAATTGTATTCCAGTGTTATTCATCTGCATAAATTATCACCATAATCTCAACCCTCTCTGTGAATGATAATTAAATACATCATTAATGTTTGAATTCTTGACATGCATCTTACAAAGAAGAAGTTACTACATCCCAGATTTTGGTTGCTCCCAAATGGCATGCTTTTTTTCAATTATTTCAACTTTGTGCTTTTCTCCCACTGTTTTTCAGCCTCGAATCAACTTTCAGTTTCATTGTGATCTTTATCTCTCTCTCTCTCTCTCTCTAAAATGCATTATCTTATTTATCTCACTTTGTGCCATCAATCTTTAGTATATAATAGCCCATACTCAACCATTGAAATCATTAATTAACACTGGAAATCAGGATTGGATGTTAAATCCATCTGCTTCACAATCCCATTCAAGGTCAGTTTTGGGTAACCTTATTGAGGGCACTGGCTAGGAGCTAAAGCCTTTTGATCCCTGATGACTGAATAGGTACTCGATTTAGCAAGGTCATGGGTTCAAATCTTCTGTCTTTATTTAAGTGGTGGTGTGGCCACATGTTCCTTATCTCGGTAGAGCTCAATATAATTGTTTTGCCCTGTTAGATACAGCTAAACTTTCATGCCTTCTAGTCTGCCTCTTTTTTGAGCTGGCCATGGGATAAAAAGTAGACCTCTATCTGATCTGTGAAGTGAAAGACTATTCCTGTTCTTATTGAATTAATTCCATCTAAGAAGTAGAACTAGGTTCGTTGAAGCCCATATATCAATAAGATCAGTTAAGCAGGTTGTTAGGACCACTTGACTTATAAGTAGTAGTGTCACTTTGATCCTATAACAATGTTTTGTTAAATTCTTGCTACTTATTTCTAGATATATTTTTTTAATTGTTCAATTATATATGTTGAGCAGGCAGTGAAAGCAATTCCGCGACCTTGACTTTTGATGGGGTAGACCGGATGGGTGAAAGGTTGGCAGAAGAGGTATTCGTGTTTCCTTCTCTGTCTTTTGTGTATAATAAAAACAATCTGTTAGTCTTACCTTTTAATGATAACAACAAAATAACCAATCACGCCAGAGCGGGTTATAGGGGAGGTAGGATGTAGACATTCATACCCCTAGCCGAGAAAGACCTCCGTCGTCTTGCCTTTTAACAAATACTTTTGTNCTCCCATGTATGATACCAACACATGCATACTAGCATGTCCTGAGGATCACCCAATAATACTCCACGTATGCAAATAATCTCAGAAAAGCTTTCATGTGTGATCACGTGACATTCATTCTCCCAAATAGTGAAATAGACATTGAACTTGTATCCCAATCTTACGCCTGCTCTCAGAACTCATATGGTCAACTTTGTCAATTTTTAACTCCGGCATTGCTCACTGAAGTCCTGGACGTACGACTGAAACACATAACTTTAATAAAACTTATTATGTGTTCTGATATGTAAACATCATAACATATATGCTTCTCCCTGCTTAAAATGGGAAAATGACCTTCCAAAAAGTGGATCCAATAAATGAGAAAATGGGCTAAATTACAATGCCAAAGGCTTTGCTTTTCCACTTGCTTAATTGTATTCCAGCGTTATTCATATGCATAAATTATCACCATAATCTCAACCCTCTCTGTGAATGATAATTAAATATATCATTAATGTTTGAATTCTTGACATGCATCTTACAAAGAAAAAGTTACTACATCCCAGATTTTGGTTGCTCCCAAATGGCATGCTTTTTTTCAATTATTTCAACTTTGTGCTTTTCTCCCACTGTTTTTCAGCCTCGAATCAACTTTCAGTTTCATTGTGATCTTTATGTCTCTCTCTAAAATGCATTATCTTATTTATCTCTCAGGTCTCACTTTGTGCCATCAATCTTTAGTATATAATAGCCCATACTCAACCATTGAAATCATTAGTTAACACTGGAAATCAGGATTGGATGTTAAATCCATCTGCTTCACAATCCCTTTCAAGGTTAGTTTTGGGTAACCTTATTGAGGGCACTGGCTAGGAGCTAAAGCCTTTTGATCTCTGATGATTGAATAGGTACTCGATTTAGCAAGGTCATGGGTTCAAATCTTCTGTCTTTATTTATTTCCCAACCACATGAGTGCAATTTATACTCTTCAAGTGGTGGTGTGGCCACATGTTCCTTATCTCGGTAGAGCTCAATATAATTGTTCTGCTCTGTTAGATACAGCTAAACTTTCATGCCTTCTAGCCTGCCTCTTTTTTGAGCTGGCCATGGGATAAAAAGTAGATCTCTATCTGATCTGTGAAGTGAAAGACTTCCTGTTCTTATTGAATTAATTCCATCTAAGAAGTAGAAGTAGGTTCGTTGAAGCCCCATATATTCAATAAGATCAGTTAAGCAGGTTGTTAGGACCACTCGACTTATAAGTAGTAGTACACTTTGATCCTATAACAATGTTTTGTTAAATTCTTGCTACTTATTTCTAGATATATTTTTTTAATTGTTCAATTATATATGTTGAGCAGGCAGTGAAAGCAATTCCGCGACCTTGACTTTTGATGGGGTAGACCGGATGGGTGAAAGGTTGGCAGAAGAGGTATTCGTGTTTCCTTCTCTGTCCTTTGTTTATAATAAAAACAATCTGTTAGTCTTACCTTTTAATGATAACAACACAATAACCAATCACGCCAGAGCGGGTTATAGGGGAGGTAGGATGTAGACATTCATACCCCTAGCCGAGAAAGACCTCCGTCGTCTTGCCTTTTAAACAAATACTTTTATATCACAAGTTTTTGGTCATGGTGCAGGTGATGGAAGTTACTAAACGTTGGCCTGGGGTGTCCAAGATCTCCTTTATAGCACATTCGTTGGGTGGTCTGGTTGCAAGATATGCTATTGGGAGACTCTATGAAAATTCTTCTAGTGAAGCTAAAATTGCTGGTCTGCAACCAGTAAATTTCATTACAGTTGCTACTCCACATCTTGGTTCAAGAGGGCATAAGCAGGTAAGCGTAGATACATATCTAAATAAATCAGCTTGATCAAAACCGTCACAATTAATTAGTAGTCAGCAGTTTTAATATGTTTTACAGGAACTTCTGTTTTATGTATATCTTAACTTTTGGTCATGTGTCCTGCAGCTACCGTTACTTTGTGGTCTTCCGTTTCTTGAAAGAAGTGCATCACAAACTGCACACTGGATAGCTGGGAGATCTGGGAAGCATCTCTTCCTCACCGATACTGATGACGGGGAACTTCCGCTCCTAATTCGAATGGTTAACGACTCCAAGGACATTAAGTTCATGTTAGTTTTTTCTTTGTTTTCTTGTGTTTTATCCACGTATCTCTTTTCTGATAATTTGCATGTTTGCGTATTGTGCAGCTCTGCTTTAGGGTCTTTCAAGCGTCGTGTAGCATATGCTAATGCGAATTATGACCGTATCCTTTTTAAGTTAATTTTAAAACATTTTGTATTATAATCTTTGCAAATGGTACATATACCTAAGTTCACCTTGATCAACTATCAAGACATGGTTGGGTGGGAAACATCTTCTATTCGCCGTCAACATGAACTCCCAAAGGTCAGCCTGCTTTGTGTGCCAGAATTTTAATACATAATTTGATATATCAATCGTACTTTTAGATTGCATGCATAACCATTCCACTTTTGTTTCTCTTCTAGTCAAATCTTCTTTCAGAAGATGAGAAGTACCCACACATCGTGTATGTTGAGCCAGATCGACGAGAAACTGGTGAAGCAGCTCAAAACGGAACGCCTTCTTCAGTTTCACCCGAGGAGTTTGAAGGTATTAGTTTTGCAGGAAAACCATATATGTATCTTATTCTGTTTCTGATGAGCATTTTGGTTTATGTTCTCTTCAGAGGCTATGATCAAAGGTCTCACTCAAAAATCTTGGGAGCGTGTCGATGTTAGCTTCCAAAAAAGTACACAAAGATATGTTGCACATAGTACCATTCAGGCAAGTTTTCTGATATAAATTAGAAAAAGGTTAGAAAAGTTGGAAAATTAGAAAATGGTTACTGAATGTGTTATTCTCTCAATCAGGTGAAGAGCTATTGGATAAATTCTGATGGCGCAGACGTGGTTCTCCATATGATAGATAATTTCCATCTGTAACATCCTGCAAACAGAATCCTCTGGTTGGGGATTTGGGATGCTCAAATTCTTTGTTCTGCACACCCTTGTACATTTATCAGGTTGTATATATTTATGCAATCCTTGAAGTTGGGGATGGTAACACATTCACAGGCTAAATTCAATTTGTTCATATTGGATACTTTTTCCGGTCTCTAATTGTGTATTCAGTCGCTCATTTTGATCAGTTAAAAGAGTTTTGTTGTTTCAGCGAAGGGTTCTTATTTTTCTGATTGTAGGTATAATCTAGCATATAACATAACTTGTGACAATAGTACGGACCAAAAAACCCTCTCGTTCATTGTCCACTTATATCTTGCATCACTCTTCTAAATCTATTATTGCGTGTACTTCAGCGAGCAGCTTGTAAACACAATTAATCAAAGGAATTAATTGATCTAAAGCACTTTAGTCTTCTATTCTTTGCATTACTATGTTTTCTGAAATCATATTTGATCAGAAGCTTTTGACAGTTTATGTTGTTTATGATGTCTCTGACACTTGAAAAACGAGAGCCAGTGAATACACAATTTGAAAGTACCTTGTTATTCAGTGTCGTTTTTTTTTATGATATCGTGTCTAGTTGGTTATTATTCGTTGTCTTAATTTGGTTTTTTATAAAATGTCAAAGAATAACACATGTGATGCTATGTCATTGAAATTTTAAGAGTATTTATTTGCAGCTTTCCAAGAATATGCGTCAAGAGTATGTACTTGCAAATAATTTCCGTTTCGGCAAAAGAACCTGTGAATCTGTGATGCAATAAGTTTTTCAGCCAAATTTTACATATACCCAGCAAGCAAAAGCATAAATTACAAGCAAGCACATATAGTTGTGGGCGACACAAACATAATTCCTAAACTAAGAACATCTAATGACTACTTAATCTAGCTAAAAGTGGTTTTCCTTGCTAGTTACTATTACTACTAAAGTACATTCATTAGGGTGGCTATGGCCTAAGGTTTTTTTTTTTTTTTTTTTTTTTTTTTTTTTTTTTTTTTTTTGCGCTATAGACACACCTAATGAGGTGAAATGAACAGTAACTAACGGTCGTTAAGTAATGACCATTATCTATAATATTTTTTTAAAAAGTTTCAACACAAATTTTAGCATAGTTTGGTCCTTCATGTTATACGTCCATTGCAAAGTCAGCCCTTTATCACTAACTTTATAATCCGATGTGGTGTAAATAATTTTAAAAAAAGTACTTAGAAATTATGATGTGTAGATATTTATTGTACAAATCTAATGAAGCATATCATATCATCTCTTACCAACTTGCGACTACAAGCCGATGTTAACCACTATGAATTTTGACCTCAATGAAATTAAGCACTACCGCATTGGCTTAGCGGGAAGACGTAGACATGAATCATCTTGGGATAGCTCCAATGGGTCTTCGGAACCTTCAACATCGTTTGGCTGCGGTCTTATTCCGAGAACAAAGGGTTCGAGAGCATTTGGAATGGTCTTTCAAAAAATTCCTTACCTTACAAACGGTTCAATTCGAGGTATTGGATGTTGTAAACAACAAGTTGTCCAACGCTCGTCGTTTTCACCACTAACCTGATGGAAACAGTTGACAATACCAAGATATGTGTGAATTTTATTATTTTATATTTTTAGTAGCCTTACCTTGACATTTTTTTAGTTAAATTGACATGATAACTCGACAAGATAAATAATTTAATCATAATCCGACATTCTAACAATATCGAGAATTATCGGGTCGAATGAAACTAATCCCATAATTTTCTTAAGGCGATTAAACCAGATCCTATAAACTTAGGGTGCGTTTTGTTGATGCCTTTTTTGCATTGGATTCGGAGATGAAGCCCACGTTTAATTGTTTGGTATAAATTTGTGGGTTCCACTATTAGGAATAAATAGCAAAAATATGCTATCTATATATACTTTGGTTACTTTTATAACCTCAACTTTTGATATTTCATTTGTTATAAACTTATAATAAAGTTTTTATTATGAGTATATTCATTTAAAAATAAACAATACCCTTCCCTTCTTAACTTAACTGGTGTCGGGGTTACCCGACCCTATTGGACACCTGTCACTCCCCAAATATTAAAAACAATCTCGCGCCCTTAGATTTTATTACAATCACGGCCACCTGTCATACGATACTACTGGGTTACGTACGGTATTAATTAGTAAGAGTTCAATNATACGTAGACATGAATCATCTTGGGATAGCTCCAATGGGTCTTCGGAACCTTCAACATCGTTTGGCCGCGGTCTTATTCCGGGAACAAAGGGTTCGAGATCATTTGGAATAGTCTTTCAAAAAATTCCTGCCTTACGAACGGTTCAATTCGAGGTATTGGATGTTGTAAACAACAAGTTGTCCAACGCTCGTCGTTTTCACCACTAACCTGAGGGAAACAGTTGACAATATCAAGATATGTGCGAATTTTATTATTTTATATTTTAGTAGCCTTACCTTGACATTTTTTTAGTTAAATTGACATGATAACTCGACAAGATAAATAATTTAATCATAATCCGACATTCTAACAATATCGAGAATTATCGGGTCGAATGAAACTAATCCCATAATTTTCTTAAGGCGATTAAACCAGATCCTATAAACTTAGGGTGCGTTTTGTTGATGCCTTTTTTGCATTGGATTCGGAGATGGAGCCCACGTTTAATTGTTTGGTATAAATTTGTGGGTTCCACTATTAGGAATAAGTAGCAAAAATATGCTATCTACTAATCTATATATACTTTGGCTACTTTTATAACCTCAACTTTTGATATTTCATTTGTTATAAACTTATAATAAAGTTTTTATTATGAGTATATTCATTTAAAAATAAACAATACCCTTCTTAACTTAACTGGTGTCGGGTTACCCGACCCTATTGGACACCTGTCACTCCCCAAATATTAAAAACAATCTCGTACCCTTGGATTTTATTACAATCACGGCCACCTGTCATACGATACTACTGGGTTACGTACGGTATTAATCAGTAAGAAGTTCAGTTTTAATTGTTTGTTTTGATTGTCCACTTTTGTTTATGATGATCCAGAGATCTATGTTATTTATGTATGTATATGTATTCTTTTGTAACATAACTACTCCGTGGGGCGTTTAGTGTTGTATTTCTGATTTTTTTTTTTAGGAATTTGAGAGAGGGGGGAGGGGTGTTTATGTACACAAAAGAGTTTTGAAAAATGATGTTATAATATCCATTTTGAAGAAAGAAAGTAAGTGGGGGTTCGGGGTTTTATAGGAAAACGTAAAAAATATGTGTTTTGTAATTCTCTGGGAAAATTTGTTTGGAAAAAACCAATTTGAATGCCATTTCGGTTTTCCTTAATTTTGTCTTCTAGGACTTTTTGAAGGGTTCGTTTAGTTTTCTATCTCTAGTTTTGTAGAAATTTATCTTCGCCAAACAGTTGAAAAATATAGAAAACACGTTTAGTTGATGATGTTTGTCTTTTCTGTTTTGAACAAGGGAAGGGAGGGTTTTGGGTTGCAAAGGAAAACATCAAAAAATTGTTTTTTGTAATTTTCCTTTGGAAACAGGGGATTTATGTTTTGTGGAGAATTTTTCGGAGATAAAGCGATTATAACCCGGTTCTTGTTTTCCTTTGTTTTGAACAAAACATTTTATGAAGTGTTTTCTTCCAACTTAACGCCCATCCTATGTGTTTAGGTGTGGAAAAATGGGAGGTTTTCCATAAAACTTTTCTAAAAAGACGCATGAAAGAAAACGTGTTTATAATAAATATATTCTGAAAATTATGTGTTTATACAGAATACCAGTTTTTAGCTTTTATAACTAGAGTTTAAAGCACTTAGATATAGTTATCCGGTTTTCAAAAAGTTCAGAGAAAGCAAAGTTATCCCTTTCTCAAAAAAACTAGGCAAACTTCTTTGCAACTCAACACACCTCTATCTTATGGCTTGTAAATTCGTGTTCACCGGGTATAAAAACAGGGTGAACAAACAATTAAGGGTGTGTTTGGGGTTTGTGAGTCTTGTGTATCAAATGTACAAAACCATGCATAACTAAGGCATTATTCTAAACAGGGTCTTGGGTTTACAAACCCAATCATATTCCCTTATTTTACTTTACACACCAAACACCACCCTGCAAACCATTCCTATTCCCATAATTTTCTTACAAGCCCATAAGCCGGCCGAATAAGCTTAAACAAACACCCCCCGAGCTCCACATCATCCCCTCCCACTTACTCACCACTCAATACTCCGTAATCCTTGCTCACGATTTACCTATACCCCAATATTGATATATACACAGAGGCTGGTCACTCTAGGGAGCCAAAATGTGAGCGAGAGGGAGAAGGGGGGAAGGGGGGGCTAGTGGCTCACTCACCACCTTGACGACCACCTCAGCCTCATGTGTGACCGAAGGTCACCATTATGCCCACTTTAGTTGACTAGAATAATCTTATAATGAAATAATAGTAGACTAACTGTTTTTTTATAGTTTTTTAGGGTACAAAAGATGGCTGAAGCAGAATCTGAACTAACACCGCTTGAAAAGGGTGTTGATTATTTTGACGTTGATTATTTTTATTCCCTGGTAGATCAGGCAAAGGTTAGATGTTTTCTGAAAGAATTTCGGATGATATAGAGGGTGTTTGGGATTGCTTAAGAGTAAGAACATACATTGGATATGCTTATGCATTAAAAAAACAAAAATGAATAAGATACGGTAAGATATACGGGGGTATAAGTAAATCAGTTGGTACCAGTTTCAGTGAATGTACGTATATCCAGGGCTTAACGTGAGATATAAGAGGGTGAAAGAAAATCAATTTTTGTTTCTTAAGAACATTGAAATAAGCAGTTTTTCTTGCTTCTCCAACACTTTTAGCAGATAAACAATGTAGAATAAGCAATACCAAACACCCTCATTATGTAATTAGATACCTTGTTTCATTCTTTTACTTATGGTCCTTTAGAGAATAGAAACAGCAAAGAAGAAAATGGAATCTCATCCTCTTTATGGTTATGCTAATGACTCGAATCCGTTTGGTGATTCTGATCTCAATGATAAGTAAGTTTTTAATTCCAGTATAGTATTTCCTCTAGTTATTGTGAATATCAGAAAATGGATACACCTAATGAGAGATGGTTAATTTGAACTGATATCAGTCAAAGGTTCAACTTAACTTATATTTATGAATGCCGTTTTGGTAATTAAGCATTTTTCTTCTGCCGATTTGGTATTTATACTTTGTTTAGTATTTGATCATTTAGCAACCTGACCAGTGATGTAGCATCAAGTATTGCTATGGTGCATACATTTCATTTGAGAGAAATTGCAATTTATAGAAATGTTGACATGGCAATTTTTATCATTGAATTAGCTAACCATGTAACCTCTTTTTGTTAGATAAGAATTGACATATCATCACTTTAAGTCCAGTNATAGTTTTTTAGGGTACAAAAGATGGCTGAAGCAGAATCTGAACTAACACCGCTTGAAAAGGGTGTTGATTATTTTGACGTTGATTATTTTTATTCCCTGGTAGATCAGGCAAAGGTTAGATGTTTTCTGAAAGAATTTCGGATGATATAGAGGGTGTTTGGGATTGCTTAAGAGTAAGAACATACATTGGATATGCTTATGCATTAAAAAAACAAAAATGAATAAGATACGGTAAGATATACGGGGGTATAAGTAAATCAGTTGGTACCAGTTTCAGTGAATGTACGTATATCCAGGGCTTAACGTGAGATATAAGAGGGTGAAAGAAAATCAATTTTTGTTTCTTAAGAACATTGAAATAAGCAGTTTTTCTTGCTTCTCCAACACTTTTAGCAGATAAACAATGTAGAATAAGCAATACCAAACACCCTCATTATGTAATTAGATACCTTGTTTCATTCTTTTACTTATGGTCCTTTAGAGAATAGAAGCAGCAAAGAAGAAAATGGAATCTCATCCTCTTTATGGTTATGCTAATGACTCGAATCCGTTTGCTGATTCTGATCTCAATGATAAGTAAGTTTTTAATTCCAGTATTGTATTTCCTCTAGTTATTGTGAATATCAGAAAATGGATACACCTAATGAGAGATGGTTAATTTGAACTGATATCAGTCAAAGGTTCAACTTAACTTTATATTTATGAATGCCGTTTTGGTAATTAAGCATTTTTCTTCTACCGATTTGGTATTTATACTTTGTTTAGTATTTGATCATTTAGCAACCTGACCAGTGATGTAGCATCAAGTATTGCTGTGGTGCATACATTTCATTTGAGAGAAATTGCAATTTATAGAAATGTTGACATGGCAATTTTTATCATTGAATTAGCTAACCATGTAACCTCTTTTTGTTAGATAAGAATTGACATATCATCACTTTAAGTCCAGTTTCGCAAATAAACTCGGAAAAATATGCCACACCTAACCAGGTGTTTGACTGAGCAGGTAGTACACCACTTAAATGGGTAGTGTAGCTCATTAAAACAAAGTATAGATAATAAATTGGCCGAAACAAAAGTTAGGATTTTTAAACGGATATTTCAAAAAAGTAGGTTGCTGTTTTCTGACATGAACCCAATTTCGAAAGCGCTATCATATGTGAATAAAAGTTTTGAGCGATATCTTTTCTGAATTACTAGTTTTATTACGTTTCTAAATTACTACTAATTTTATTGCTTTTCTTGGAGTGTAGGCTGCAGAAGACCTTCAAAGAGGCTGTTGATCATTATTTAGCCTTAGAAGCTTAATTAGAGGTTACAATTTATACTAGGAGAAGTTAAATTTTGAATGGTATTACTAATGTAAGGATACCATGTTTGAGGATTTGATTGCTTTTACTTATGATTCATTAGGTGATGCATAAATCAAACTGGAGGCTAAAATATCTGGATGCACCAAATCCATGGGGTGATTCAAGTGTCAATGACAAGTAGGTTTCAAGTTCTTCTCTTTTCCTTTTTTTGTATTGTTGTTTCTAGTAATTGCTTGATTTTCCCCAAATACTGTGACAATAGAAGAACATTATGTGAATGGCCAAAGGAATACTAGAAGTGGCAAATGCATGGGTCAGGTTGGGTAACATGTCGGCCATTTTAAGTAAACAGATCAGAACGAGTTCGGGTTGAACAACTAATTTTGAAAGAACTAAAATACTTTTAAAACGGCAAAAGGCAAGAAAATGTAACTAACTTGTCATTTTTTGCTTTGTTGTGTAGCATTTTTTTTTCATTAAATCACTTGATTCTTTAATTCCGTCTATTATGTGACCATTTTACCCCTCCCCCATTAATATGAGTGTTGATAAATGGAAGGGTAAAATGGTCACAAAATACATAGAATAAACGGAATCAAAAGTTAAGTGATTTAACTGGGAAAAAAAGATGGCTACACAAAATGTGGCAAGTTAGTTACATTTTCATTTTCTTGCCTTTTTTCCGTTTTAAAACCTATAAAATTGACAAAATGAATCACTTCTTTTCATTTATTAAAAGTATAAAAATATCATTTTTTTTTCTTTTCTTAAATACACAGATATCATTTCTGAAACCAGATGTTCACGCTATTAGGCGTTTCGACATACTAAAAGCCTGTTTTCCATTTTACTACTCTCATAGCCCACGAGACAAAGTCTGTTATGCTTGAAACTCTTTTAAATCCATGTTTCAAAATAACCCATATAATTACATCATATGCAGTTAAATAATCTTTTAGAGCTTGATAGTCCACATGTGGAAAATCGAAGTTAGTAGATTATATGGATGAATTAGATATATAGTCATCTATGCTATACGATTTGATACTAACATTCATCTATGCTATACAATTTGTGGATCTTTAAGGAGAAGAAGGGAGATGGAGCAAGAGGTTAGTCAAGGAGTTCCCTGTACATGATCTTTGTTTTATATAAATATACGTGTGTGATTTGGTTTCATGTTGGTGGTTTTTAACAAATTTATTATGGATTTATACAGGGTTTGAGAGTTAACGAGATGGAAGAGCTTAAGGGGAACATGGAAGTTGGAAGAGAATCTAGACTTGAACAAGGAAACACTGATATGCAATATTGAAAGGTAATATGTCTGTTTCTACCCATAACGAGTCTAATGTCTCAAAATTCTGAATATTATTATGAAGGATTTTCTAACTTGTGTCATAGTGGCACTTGGTTAGAAGCCTTAAATGAATAATAAGTGTACCAATTATGATTATAAAAAAGCCATTATATAGTAATACAGAGTAATCAACTTTCTTTTTTTGGAATAAAATGATACAATGAATTGAAAATACACGAATTTGCCCATTGTTTTAAAGTTTTAAAGATTCTTTTCCCGGTTTAACTTGTTTGAATTATAAACCTTTTAAGAAATAATTGTGTTGTAGTTACCAATGAACTTGGATACAAGGTTACTAGGTTATCTTGTATGTTTTTGCTCAACTAATCA
The DNA here is from genome assembly GCA_014162995.1 of Artemisia annua. Classification (NCBI taxonomy): domain Eukaryota; kingdom Viridiplantae; phylum Streptophyta; class Magnoliopsida; order Asterales; family Asteraceae; genus Artemisia; species Artemisia annua. Next base: position 17,666 of record LBNU01019034.1, read on the forward strand.
TCAAGTAAATAAACTTAACAGGCACCTTGTGGTATTCGCCGAGGCCTTCTCAAATGACACACTGGAGCTGGAAGGGTTCGCACTCAAGTATGGTGGCATATGTGAATTCTTCTTGGATCTATTTGAATCGAATAGGTGATTTTAATTGGATAATAAGAATCATTGCTGTCGCGGACTACTTAGGCACATTATTTTATGGGAGAATTGCATATATCCCCACTAAAATTCAAAAACTTGAATATTTTCCCCAAATACAAGTTTTCAATGCATGATGTACAATGGAAGTTAAGCATGTGGATGAATAATAGATCTTTTTTTTTCTCTTTAATTACTAGGTCTCTACCAGTCTGGTTTTTACAATAGCAGATCACGGATGAAAACAGACAAAAACGTATGAAAACAGACGAAAACGTATGAAAAAAAAAAAAAAAAGTGAATTGAAAAGAAAAGAATAAAAAGCGTGAATTAAAAAAAGAAAAAAAAATGAATAAATAAGAAAGACAAAGAAAAAGACATGGACTTAGGTTGACATATTAAATATTAGGTTAATCCTCACCATTATATTAAACTAGATAGATGATGGAGATTTGTCCCTTGATAAACATCAAAATAATAAATAATGATAAGGNAGAAAAAAAAATGAATAAATAAGAAAGACAAAGAAAAAGACATGGACTTAGGTTGACATATTAAATATTAGGTTAATCCTCACCATTATATTAAACTAGATAGATGATGGAGATTTGTCCCTTGATAAACATCAAAATAATAAATAATGATAAGGTTGAGAAATCCCGACCGACTCCCGACAACCGACCGAACCCCGACAAATACCGATCGCCCGAAACCGAATCCATGACAGTCGGGTCGGTACTCTGGTGGGGTTTTCAGTATTCAATTTTCGGGTCGGGACGGGCCAAAAACTGAGAAAATACAAGCAAAACCGACCACAATGGACGAAACCGAAACCGAAACCAACGACCCGACCGACACAACCCGACCTCTACTCGGTTCGGGATTCGGTTATGGTTTTCCATGTAATCGGTTTCGTGATGATTCGGGATCGGGTCGGGATGGGTTGGGTCCGGCCCAATGCTCAGCCTTAAATAATAATATCCAAATAAGGATGAGGATTCTCTCATGATCATTTAAACATAAAGGTGATATTTTGCTTTTTTGCTTTTTTGATTGTAAATTGTGGTTATTGCAAAACAAGTGCAACACTAATAAAGTGACTCGCATGAGATCATCTTGGTGAAGTTCAAAGTAATAAAAGATATTTTAGCCTATCCAAAAGCTATCAACGTCAGATAATAACTTGCAACAAATTATATTGCAACAAATATACTTTACAAATATAAGATCATTTGAGGACCAAATATTTTTTACATATCAAGGGACTAATCTACACAATTCATCTTTCCTCCATCTTTATTTGATCTAATTGGTGAGATTAATCCCAACAATTTAAAAAACACACTTTCATCATCTTTTTTCAAATATGAATATCTTTCAAACCGTTAATCGTTAAGCGAAAAAAAATATACCGTTACGACGAGCATTTAATTATCTTTCTATAGATATGCATTGTGATATACTTTCGACAAAAGAAAATTTTTCGTTTTTTTCACGTTTTTTTCCGTGGCCGAAAAAATCACATATGATATATCATATATGATATTACATATCATATATGATAATTAATCACATATGATTAATTATCTTTCTATAGATATGCATTGTGATATACTTTCGACAAAAGAAAATTTTTCGTTTTTTTCACGTTTTTTTCCGTGGCCGAAAAAATCACATATGATATATCATATATGATATTACATATCATATATGATATGCAATATCATATAGGTAATATCATATATGATATATCATATATGATATTTTTCGGCCACGAAAAAAAACGTGAAAAAAACGAAAATTTTTTTTTTGTCAAAAGTATATCACAATGCATATCTATAGAAAGATAATTAAATGCTCATCGCGATGGTATAATTATTTTCGCTTAACGGTTAACGGTTTAATAGATAATTAAATTATAAAAAATGGGTGAAATATTAAATGCTTTTAATCTCAACCATTGANATTACATATCATATATGATATGCAATATCATATAGGTAATATCATATATGATATATCATATATGATATTTTTCGGCCACGAAAAAAAACGTGAAAAAAACGAAAATTTTTTTTTTGTCAAAAGTATATCACAATGCATATCTATAGAAAGATAATTAAATGCTCATCGCGATGGTATAATTATTTTCGCTTAACGGTTAACGGTTTAATAGATAATTAAATTATAAAAAATGGGTGAAATATTAAATGCTTTTAATCTCAACCATTGATTTCTTTTTAGATGGATGGTGGGGATGAGTCACTTGGTATTGATTTCTTTTTAGATGGATGGTGGGGATGAGTCCCTTAGAGCATCCACAATGGCAAAAGTCTTTCATGACTTTTTACATTTAATGCAATTAATTCATACTACATTTAATACATATCACTTTGATGAAAGACTGGAATATACCAAGTCTTTCTAAGAAGCTTTTCAAAAAGCTTTTCATGCAATGCAAAAAAAGCCTTTCAAAAGACTTATCTAAATAGTGAAAAATTATTCTAGTTTTTGCCATTGTGGATGCTCTTAGTATGTGAGGAATGTTTGATTTTTTAAATAAGTCACCTAATACTTTACATCAAATAAACAATTTCAAAGCATCACAAACACCATATAGATACCTTGTACCAATTCGCATGTTCAATTATTTCGTAAAGGTTTAGCCATATTTAAAAAAGTCCCACATCACTTGTGAGTCTGCATTCTTATCTCATCTCAATCTTTAAATATTTAGCATACCAACAATCTTCATCTCCTATAAATCTTGATCACTTATCCATTCTCCCTTTAAAATTTTTCGATACTATTCAGGTTCTTCCTATTTTTCATTTTCAAACTTCATCAAACTTTAGTTATTTTAGGTTTTTAAGCTTTATAAAATGTTTTTCAGCTTAAATTAAACTTGGGTTTTTTTTATTTAGACCAATTATAGTATGATCATGTTTTAAAAATCAATACTTGATTGTCAAATTTGAGGGTTTAAGCTGAATTGTTGCATTCTTGTTAATGAATATTATAATTGATGTTTTATTGTTATTTTGATTTATGTTAGCAGGTTTTGAATGAAATGATGAATATGAAAGCTGAGAAGTTGTTGCTTTTGATTATTTGTTTTAATATGATCTTTAGTACAGTGGTAAAAATTTTGAAATTTTGTTTTTAATTCTGCTTTAGGCCTTTAAGGATTATGTTTTTAGGATTAAAAATGTTGGTTTTGTTGTTTATAGATATGTGAACCACCTACTTGTCCTGCTGATCTTGATGGTGATTGTGGTGTCGATAATTCGGGCGAATGGGAAGGGGAGTTTTTCCCTGGTATTCCCAAAATTAAATATGAGGTAACCAAATTTGTAAATCATATGATCATTTGATGAATTTGAAGTTTGGTAGTGGAAATACATTATACATTATTATGGATTAGTAATATTTACGTGATTGTTTCGTTTAGGGGCCAACGAGCAAGAACCCACTTGCATATAAATGGTATAATGCCAATGAGGAGATTCTTGGAAAGAAAATGAAGGTTCTTTTTTTTGAAAAATTGTACCTTTTTAATCAGGGCATAGTTTGTGAATTTTTATCATGAATGGATTATTCTTGTTGACGTTAGGATTGGATGCGATTTAGTGTTGCTTTTTGGCACACGTTTCGTGGGACAGGAGGTGATCCTTTTGGTGCAGCTACTAAGATGTGGCCGTGGGAGGATGGTACTAATTCTTTGGCCATGGCTAAGCGAAGAAGTAAGATCACCCGTCTTTAGACCGCTTAGTATACTCCATGTAGGTAGTTGTCTAGCTAGATTATACTTACGGAATTTACTTTATGTAGTGAGGGCGAACTTTGAGTTTCTAGAAAAGCTTGGAGTTGACAGGTGGTGTTTTCACGATAGAGATATTGCTCCTGATGGTAAAACATTGGAGGTAACCTGACCCAGATTATTATCTTTATTACTTAGTTTCGAAAATATAACATGCAAACATGTTTTTGGATCAAGTTTTTATGATAATATTCCAAGTCATGTAATGAGGCAAATATGTTAGCAATATGATTGATGTTTTATGTTATCTTTGTAGGAATCTAATGCAAATCTAGATGAAATTGTAGCTCTTGCAAAAGAACTGCAGGTATTGTTTTCATGGTATAGTATACCAGTCTGTGTTGTATTTTATCATGGTTTAAGTTGAGTACTTTCTTCTATCAAAGCATTACTCAATTGAGACTTCATATAAACCAACTCCTACTTTCTCAGGGGACCAAGATACGTCCTTTATGGGGCACGGCTCAATTGTTCCTGCACCCTCGTTATATGCACGGTGGTGCCACAAGGTATATTACAGTTTTCAAGATACAATGTTTAAAATGTGTTTGATTAATTACATCTACACGTGAGTTCAATTTTAATTGGTATGCCATGACAGTCCTGAAATTGGAGTCTATGCATATGCAGCGGCTCAGGTTAAGAAAGCAATAGAGGTTGGTACTTAGTTCATTGAACAAATTATATACAGTTTCTTATGTCGATACGAGCTTAACCATCCTGGTTGAAACATGTATACAGGTTACACATTATCTTGGGGGTGAAAATTACGTCTTCTGGGGTGGTCGTGAAGGTTATCAGACTCTTCTGAACACTAATATGGAGAGAGAGCTTGATCATATGGTATGCTTTCGAGAAGAACAAACTGAATGAATTTACTTTTATTAGTGCTCACAAACATACATGGAATTGTTCACAATACATGACATGCGAATGCAATGAAAATCACGACATACATGGGATTGTTTCAAAGATGTAAAGTAATCAGATTTACATATAAAATGCAATGCTGTTTTTTACAGGCACGTTTTTTTGAAGCTGCTGTAGCTTATAAAAAGAAGATTGGGTTCACAGGTAATATTTGTTTCTTTCTTTTAGATAACGAATTACAATATCTTGTGGGGGTGGACCTCTCAAGTTTGCTAAGAAGCAACGGATATTTTTATTTTTTCTTTTAAATGAACTACACAGAATTATTTCCGTGTTATGTGAATTTTCAGAGTTAAGATTGAGTTCTGACCTATTTTGACTTTGAAGGCCAAAGGATAAGTATATCGATTTATAAAACTTGGTGTTAAAATAATAACTATAGTTTTTTTGGTTACAAGTTTGATATTTAAAGTCATTGAAGAATTCACAAGAAAGAACTTCAGGATAATTGATAACATCTGTATTAATTTTCGTTCTATTATGTTCCAGGAACACTTCTTATCGAGCCTAAGCCTCAAGAACCCACGAAGCACCAGTAAGATATTATCTATTTGTTAATAAATTGAATAACCTAATTGTTTAAGTCACGAATTCACATCATATTGTTGTCAGGTATGATTGGGATGCTGCCACAGCAGCTAACTTCTTAAGGAAATATGGTCTTATAGGTAACCTGTATTATTAATTGTTCTTATAGGGCATCATTTGGTTATATGATTGTGAGTCTAGTGTCTTTTTGTTTCTTCAAGGGGTATAATGAATAAAAATCAATTTCAATCCTTGTCATTGCAGATGAATTTAAATTGAATATCGAATGCAACCATGCTACTCTATCTGGTCACAGGTGTGTGACATTCTGATATTAGCAATAGTTACCTAATGCAAAGAAGTGCAAACAGATTAATAAATAACATTATTTGCAGTCTTTTACTTTTCACAAAAAAATAAAGTATTGGACATCTAATGAGGGTTGAGTGTTCATGTTTTGCAGTTGCCACCATGAACTTGAAACTGCAAGAATCAATGGTTTACTAGGAAATATTGATGCAAACACTGGTGACCCTCAAGTAGGTATGATGTTTACATTTTGTGAAATTTGCTTTGATTATTGCTATCTTTGTGTTATTCAAACTTTTGACTTTTATTTTTGTTATTTTATTATAGGTTGGGATACAGATCAGTTTTTGATGGATGTCAGCGAAGCCACATTGGTTATGATCAGTGTCATCAGAAACGTAAGTAAAGAATGCATTATTACTCCCTCCGTCCCGTGAAACTGCATTGTTGACCAGCAAATAAAGTCATAAAAGTTGTTCTTATATCTTTAACGTTACAATTGATGTAGTGATAATGATGACAATGTGCAAATAGGTAAAATATTAGCATGGAAACTTTATTAAAAAGAGATGTTGCAATTATCATGGGAGACAGGAATTCTAGTTTTTCTTTTGTCTCACGGGTTATTGTTGACTTTTTTTTTTTTTTTTTTTTTTTTAATCTCACTACAGGGTGGACTTTCGCCTGGAGGCTTCAATTTTGATGCCAAATTGTGAGTTCTTTTAGTAAATTATAGTTTGTTGCACCCCATTTTCCATACATTGTATCAACTTGATAATGTTATGATGTGATATACAGACGAAGAGAGAGTACAGACGTTGAGGACTTGTTTATTGCTCATATTGCTGGTATGGATACCTTAGCACGTGGTCTCCGTAACGCTGCAAAGCTGATCGAGGTATGCTCTAGATTTCCCATGCTTTCTTTATTGTTACATTTTTTTCTGATACTCTCAACTTATACTTATTATGCTTTTATTGAAGGATGGTTCTTTGGATGAGCTTGTTCGCAAGAGATATCAGAGTTTTGATTCTGAACTCGGTGCACAAATTGAGGTAATAAGCCGAATAACCCATTTTATGGGTGGTGTTGTATTTTGGTGCCAATGGTTCAGTTTTTTTAATTTGTGAGATATATTATTTCAGGCTGGAAAGGCTGATTTTGATTTGCTAGAAAAGAAGGCTATTGAATGGGGAGAACCTAAAGTTCCTTCGGGCAAACAGGTAAGATGGTTTCGAACAAACTTATATTTTGCACTTGATAATATACTAACGCTGTGTCGATCTTTTGACCATTTTTAACGGGTGCATGTATGTTCATTTTTGCACTTGCTAATATACTAACGCTGCGTCGATCTTTTGACCATTTTTTAACGGGTGCATGTATGTTCATTGTTTACACTTATGCAGGAACTCGCGGAGATGATTTTCCAATCTGCGATGTAAAGTTTTCATTAAAGTAGAAGCAACTAGTTTTAGTTAGGTTAAGACGCACAGTATTTAAAAAATAAGGCAACAGAACTTTTGGTTTTCTGTGCAATGCGTCTTTGTCTGTAATCGAAACATCAAATATGTTCTTTTCAAAATTGTTGCAATATATCGATTCACTAAATTATTGATGTTTGACTGATGTGTGGGTGGTTGCTTGTGACCGTAAGCTGCTAGATGCAGGTGATTCTTTTTAGCCAAATGAGAACAAACAATAGCAAATCAAACATAGATTCAGATTTTAACGACAGTTGCCCTATCGTGATTCGCCGTGAGGATGATACTAATTTTCCAGAACTGTATGTTATTGGATTATATAATTCTTAACTAAGCAAATTGCAGTACCCTTTTTATTATTTGATTCAATGTTTAAATAACTATTCTCAATTGGTAGCAAAAGGAAATTTTTTTATAAGATCTATAAAGTAAACTATTAGTGTTAGTGAAGTTTTGAGAAATAAACTAATAACATTCGAAGATCATTAATCTTTTATTAATACATTGCTTACTATCTATCATCATCATATAGCTCTACACGGTCTTTGATGAGTGTGTAAATACTCATCATTTTTATCGTATTTTAACTGCCAAAACACGTGAAAACACTCGGAAATACATCAAAATACTGAAAATATCCCAAAGATCGTGTTTTATATGTTTTAGATGCAAAATGATTAAAAACAAATGAAAATCGTACAAAGTTTGCATAATTGGCAGTTTCAGTCCCCCAACTTTCAAAACTTGACAAAAT
>LBNU01019034.1:26213-68623 GCA_014162995.1 Artemisia annua
TTTTACCTCCTTCTTCCTTTCCCCCGTTATATCCTCTGGGTAAACATCCTCCATCACCCAACATCACCTCTGCTATACTCCTCCCCACCTCAAAAGCACCCCACACCACTCCCAATCCCACTAAACATCTCACATAACCCTACCTAACCCCAAATCACACCCTGGCAATCCCCAATTCCCCACAAACAGTTTTGGCGCCAAAACTTGATATATGGCTAGGATTGATCTTGGAGCAATTGGACAGCTGGGATGTTATCACAGAGCTCAAGGGAACTTCATAAAACCCTAATTCCAGAGGATTATGAGAAGAGGGCTCAAATTCGTACCTACCACCATTCATAGTATAAATAGGAGTGCTTTGTAAGCCTTTAGGGGCATCCTTTTCTTTGTAATCTTTCTGTTTTAGTCTTAATTTGCAATTGTAATTTCAACTTTCTAGTTTAATTAAAGTTTTCTTTGAGTTCATTCAAATTCGTATTTTCATAATTTCTAGTTTCTTGTTATGTTATTTAAATGCTATCTATATCATCTCAGAATGTTCTTTAAGTGTTGTTAAAGTTGTTTGAATCAAAAAGAAAACAAAAATTCAGAAAAGAAAAGAAAACAGTAAAATAACAAGAAAATTTCAAAAAAAATACAAAAAAAAAATATTGAAGAAAGAAGGAAGGAAGTAGCGGCAGATATGGAATTGGAATCTGGTTTAGAGCTCAGGGGAGCATAGGGTGGTGTTCTATTGGTCCTTGTTCTCCATGGTTTGAGTTTGGAAAAATTTGTAAGCAACTTCATTAGAATTTTTCTCAAAGTTCAAATCTGGATAATTGTTGTTATTTGTTGTTGATTTTCATTCTATTATGTTTAGTAAATGTTATTATTAGTTAATTTGTTAAGTTGCTTGTTTGAATCATTAGATTGCCATGCAAACTTTCAAAAACAGTTTATGAAGGGGGTGTTTGGCTTAAACTTGTTCTCTGAGTTATGGTTAGTTTCAGTAGTTGTAAGCTGTTGAAACATGTTGCATTAGGTCCTAATAGAACTTCTAAGTCATAAAACCTTGTGGTCCTTAGCATAAAAGTCAAACATCACCTTAAAAATTCATGACAGCTTAACTGTTAAGTTTTTAGGGGTCCAAATCATCATTCTTGCTTTAAAACTTGTTAGGTTAGCTTACTTCAGCTTCATTATAGGTTATAATAACAGAATCAGTAGCCTATGATCAATCTAATCTCAGTTTAGTCAACTTAGGTAGAAAAATTGCAAAAGTCAAAACCTGCATACTCAGACTTGAGGCAGATTTCACTTCACTTTCTAGGGTTCAATAGTAAATGAAATTACAAGGTTTTTGTTAATTTGGAATCTTGGCCAGCTTGTTTATTCAAATCAAAAAGAAATTTGGAATTTGTAACTCATTTGGTCACTTTAATTTGCTATGGAAGTTGGCTATTTGACTGAAAAAATCCCCTGCACCCCAGGTTTACACAGATTTCATTTGGCCATAAGTAGCTCAATTCAGGATCATTTGCTGAGATTCTTTTTGCTTTAGAAAGCCCTCTAGGTAGGTTTCATAGAATTAGTTTTAGTTTGGACTGAACTGCTTATCTACCTGCTTATTTATTGCCTTATTTTGGCCTTTTGGGTCACTGCTGCTGCTAGTGTTCATGTTTCTTGTTGGTGATTTTGGTTGCTCATTGTTCTTGTTACTATTATTGTTGTTATTAATCTTGCTTTAGTCTTTGTTGTTGTTTACAATTGTATCATTATCCTTGTTGTTGTTTTTACTTAAGCTAAGTTTGATTTGGTTCATTTAAGCTTGATTGAAAAATGTCTTGAACAAAAATGGTGAAAACAAAAACTTGATCATTAATCTGTTTGGATTTCATAAAATTTGTTTGAATCATTGATTTTATAATCTGTTTTCAAGAAAAAAAAAAGTGGTTTGAAAAGTGAGGTGGTGTTTTTGTGTTTGTGATCTTTGGTGGAAAGCAGAAAACAAGAAAGCAAAACGAAATAAAAATAAATAAACTTTGTGTAAAAATTTAGGGTCGAACCCCTGACCTCTTGCACACACAGACACACCACACACAACACACAACCAACTGCCCTAGGGACTTCTCAAGTTATATGTTCCACTTTTTATTTTTATAGTAGTAGTGGTCTTTTAAGCTTATTTTAGCTTTTGAGCTTTTTACAGCTTATTGAAACTGCTTTTTCCAAACTTTTTATTTTTCTTAGATTTGTTTTAGCTTAAATTAATTTCCAGAAAAATCTCATATTTATTTAGATAGTTTTAGTATTTCTTTTGATTTAATTAGTGTTTAATAGTTTTTAATTCATATTAATTAGAATTTTTATTAAATAATTAATTTTCTTTTTTCTAAAATTTTCGTTTGTCTTCTAGTGCGTTAGAAATTATTTGTAGGCCCGTAGGATTTGCGTAGCAATAATTTCGCGTTTTTATTTGTACATTGACGTTTATTTAGAATAAACGTCACGTTACTTGTTTAAATTGTGTTTTAGGATTCCCGATACCTATTTTTGATTCTCGTAGTATTTTAGGATTTCCTTAGTTTGCCAATTGCCTTTTGTTCCCTTTAGGTTATTTTATTTTCACCCTCGTTCGTTAATTTTCCATTTTCGTTAATTTAACGTACCATAAAACCAAACAATCTTTCACAACCAAACATACAAGTCTTTAATCTCGATCTTTCACGAATCTTTCCTTTCACACCTCGTTGGGGTACGACTCGGGAAATCACTTCCCGGTCTCACAAATATCACATTGCACGAGTTTACGAGGAAATCTTTTTCCTAAAAGGTTTACTTGTATTTCTCCACGTCTTGTTGTCACTCACGATAACTTTGACTCCACTTTGTTGATATTTTTGTGTACTTGTTGTTTTGCACACTAAAACACAATGAATCAGTCTTAGTTATTTTGATGGACAAAGTTTTAAGTTATTTAATTTTGTTTTCTGTATTGTTATGCATTATTGTTTTGTTGAAAATATGAATAAGTGAAAGTAACTATAGAATGATTGGTTATTTGAGTTTATGGTTTAGTTGTTAATTGTTATTTGCTTAAATATAAATGGTTGCAAGTTCTTAAAAAGTTAATTTTTTGTGTTTTTTATTAGCTTAATAGAAAAGTGGTTCCTATACGGATAGACCCAAAAGAACCGGAACTGGAACCGGAACCAAAAACTATATTCGGTTCGGTTCTCGGTTCCCACTTTTCAGAAAAATCGGTTCTCGGATCTACCGGTTCCGGTTCCAGTTCCAACCGGATCCAGAACCATGCTCATCCCTAGGATCTATTATCCCGATCTTGACCATAGGATTTTAAGATCTCGATTAATCCGATATTACTTTTCTCGAACCACAAGCTAAAAAACTACATATTATTAGGTTTTGTAGAATATGAAAAATAAGAGACTAATTGTATTAAACACTTCATAATTATAGTTTTGACATACATTTTCATGATATATGATATCTATCTATATATTCTAATAAAGCAAAGTATGAAAAAGTCTATTATGTCCTCCTAAAAAAGTAATACTGAAATTTTAGAATGTCTAACTTAGTCATTTTACACATTAATTTAAATTTTACCACTAATTATGGAAATAAGCAAAACTTATTAAGGAAGCCTCATAAATTTCGGGCACCCTTTCATCATTTGCGCTTAAGATACTGAACACCCTATCCCAGAACGGCAGAACCTAATATCATTAAAAAAAACCTAAGCGGTCATCGCCATCATCAGATAATCGCCATCAAACGAGTAAGTATTTTTTTTTCTAATCAGGTTGTCAATCTTCTTAATTTTGTTATGATTTGATTTAACCTGTGCTTTTTTGATTTGATTTTTGTTATAGAATTGATGAAAATATGAGTTGCTTAATTTGTTCCTGAATGATGCATACATTGTATATATATAATATATGTGAACTCATTCACAATATCATCACCATTTAAAATTCCCAAATAACTTTTTGATGTCCATTGTTGCAGAGCATCGCCAAAGAAGATGGGGACAACAAAATATCAAAATACAGGTTATTATTCACATGATCACATCTATATTGGTATCTAATAAAAACCATTTACTTCTTTATGTTCATCAAGCATGAGTGTGGATAGTAGTTACTGAGATCAAATTAGGAGTGTGAATTTCTATGTGCAACTTAAGTGTTTGATAAACTGCCTCACTAATTTATTGCGGCTTCATACATCTTTCATTTACTATTGCAGCTTTCTTGAATCAAACCCAGTAACAAGAAGTATATTTGAATCAAGGTAAGTATTTGTGTTTTCTTTTGATTGATTGAAATTAAATAAGCGTTTTATTTTGTGATATTTTGACATGCAAAGATTAGTAGAGAAATAAGCACTATTTAGAATTCTATGTGTTGAGGACGACAACATGTTCAATAGAACGTCAATGGAGTTTAAAACTTTAATGCGAGGTACATGTGCTTAAATTCTAGGTTGAATGATCAAATATGCATTTTTAAGTGTATTGTAGCTACGGGTGTATTTGACCGATAATAACATTGTGCGTTTTAGTGATCAATGTGATTATAATATTGTGCATTTGAGCGATGAATAGGGACAACCTTAGTTTCTAATTATTCATATCTTTTGTATCATAAAAAGAGAGATATGGTTATAAGTATCTCGATTAGGATACACAAAGTGGAAACAAGGAATTTCATTACTAATTCAAAAAGGATATTAGTATCGAGAGGTAGGATTATGTTCTATTGGTTTCAAGTATCCTTTAAATGTATTCATTAATCTCTTTTGTAAAGTGAATAAAGGGGTGTTTGGCAAAGCTTATTTGAGGAGTTTAATACCTTATTGTGTTTTGTAAAAGCTATTAAGCTCCTTTGATGTGTTTAGGTAAGTATTTTTATGTTTTTGTTCATGGTTAAAGAAACATTATAAATAATTAGCATGCTATATATGATTCCAAGAAGTATATTATTTTAATAAATTTATGCTTTCTATAAAGCGGCTTAATAATATTGTGCACTAATAGTACATTTCAAGAAACTTTTGACCTTAAATAAACTTTTAACCGTAGTTGATACATTCATAATTACATAGGTTGATGTTAGTAACTATGACACTTCATAAATGGCTTACCCCGATCACCACTACCTCGACATGATTTTTGGATAGCTATTGTAAAAACACTATATTGATGCCGAGTAAAAAACAGGGATGACTATGGTGAAGTTGAATAACAATTTGACTTGATACGAAAGTTGACATTTAATGAAAAGCATGAGGTATACTCTTTTTATAACACATGCATATGAGTAAATGTTTCTTATTAAGTTAGATTTTTCTTTTACCCAACTATCATGTCATCCCTGTCACTCAAGATTCCAGAAACACGTACACAAGTTATTGAGTCTCAATTTTAAAATTTCTCAATGTAGTCTTCAACCCTTCATTTGTTACTGGTACTAATTTTAAAGCTTTTTTTTACAATTAACTATGCTAAGAATATGTATTTTTCTGTCATTTTGTTGTGCATTCTATAGTCTCTACTATTTGTTATAGATATTAGAACATTCTTTGTTGTTATCTAATATAATGAAGAATGCTTTTGATCATGGTTTCTTTTAGGTTTTGATGTGTGATTTGAATAGCAAGAACTAGGGTAGTTGTGTGGGTGTGATATTCTTTTTCAAGGACATAACAAAGTTCTATATTAGTTGAATCATGTTAGGGTAATATAGTGATTTATATAATCATATATTAGTAGTTTGTTAATTCTATTGCTTATGTTTTCATCATATTATAGCATTGCAAAGCTGTACACATTATTTCCTAATTTTCAATGTACACGAGTTCAAACAAACTCAAGACAACATATCAAATGGTGGAAAGATGGCTCATATTTTTAGTTGGTGCAGGTGTGCATAGGTGAGGTCTGTTGATATATCTATTTTAACTAATTGAGAAATAACTTTAAGAATCACAAGAGCTAAATTTTATCACAGCAATTGATTGATGCTCAATTGAAGCTTATAGAACCCGGTAAGTTTATTAGTTTAATATGTTACTAATGATTCCATTTAAGATTGAAACTCGGGTGCTCTTTTTATTGATCTATAACTCTTTCATAATCTGGTAGTATTATAGCATGTTTGATAAACTTCGAACATTGAACTTAGTTTTAATATATCCATTGATTTAAGGTTGTGAGTTACAATTTTTGGCAGCGTCTTCATGAGACGTTTTGGTTATTGGTTTTTCATTGAAACTGCTTATACCGCTTTTTGGCAACATTTATTATAATAAGCCCATAAGCCGCTTATAGTGGCTGTTTGGGATTGGTTATTAGGTAAATTACATGCAAAGGGCTATTTGGGATTTATTTTGAAACTTCTTATAGGTGCTATATGGGATTCTATTGGAATAACTACTTTTAAGGGTTGTTTGAGGTTGCTTATTTAAGCCGCTCATATGGGCGTTTAAGAATTACCTATTGAAACATGATTAGAGGCTGTTTGGGATTGCTTATTAGAATTATTTAAGCTGTTGTTCATCAGCTTTATATATTCGGCTTTTTTATGCAACATAAACTGATTTTCTTGGACTTACATAAGTCATTTATGAGAACCAGTTCTTATTGATGTTGTTTAATATGTTGACTTTAAATCGTTTATCAAGATAATAATCACACCTGTTTGGTACAGGTTGATGTTGCTAGATTCTTAGTATTTTCAATACTTGAACCGCATACTTCTAATAACCAAACTAATTTCGTAGGTAATATGTTGTAACTTATAACATTTTGTTTTCAAATTGAAGTTAATAATATAACTTTGTCCAATTGGATTCAGGGGTGCGTAGGTGTGCAGTTTGAAAGTGATATCAATATTCACGGTTGCAGGTCATGACGAATGGATTAAGGTACTAATTAATTAGAGTTCCTAAAATAGATTGAATTCGGAGTTACTGTTTTCCGCTTCGTACCAATTGCAAAAGTGCTTGACATAATAGACGTATCATGTACCTCTTTTTTTAGCCTGATTTGAAAGATGTTTACTCTGGAAATCCCGTGAATTGTCAACCAAGATCTTAGGTACATTAGTCGTCACCAAGTATTTAGTGTAAAAATAGGAATGTCAGGTGTTGGGTAATGGGTCAAATGGGTAAATTTTTTCAGCGTGTACGTTGGGTCGGCTAACCATACTTTTTTTTTTTAAATATCTATTTCTTATTAGTTTTATTAGTAAATAACATGTTAACTCAACAACTGTAAGTTCAAGACAAATCTATATATGGATGGTTCATCGCCTGATTTCTTTGTTATTAGGGACTAAAGTGGTTTTTTACGGTATAATTTATAGTGAACTTTAGTGAAGAGGTCTTACTATGCATATAGTAGAAATATGAAATATGATTGCGAAAACTTTCATTTAAAAAACAATATACTTTTTTTGGAAAAAGCTATTGAGGGGTGTATTCATTTGAGTATACTTTGAGCGGCTCTTAAACCATTAGAACAATTTCCCCTTTTAGCTGATTTTGTAAGTTTACCTACTGGCCCATTTTCATATGAATAAGTTGAAATAAACCTGCTCAAAGTTTGTGGAAATGCTTCATATACCAAGTCATTTTTTTTAAACAATTTCGAATCCGTAACTTTTTGTTATATTTTTTTGAATGCACCAGGTTGATAACAGGTATGAGGGATTGTTGCTACAAAAGTTGACGAGATGGGGGGGGGGGGGGTCATAACTGGCAGATGGAGCAACCATCTGTAAATTCTTCCCCGTAAGATTAAGAGGAGTCTAGGAGTGAATAATTGGATTGTTGGTTGTATTTTTATATGTATCTAGAAAAGTAGTAGCAACTTATAATCTTTCAAGCATAAAGTAGATATTGAATCCAAATTGTGTGAAATAATGTTTTAATTGTTTATGATATTTGTGTGCTGAAATTATGGACTTAAAGATAGATCGTAAATAAGACACAATGTCTCTGTAATTTTGGATTTAAAGATAGATTATTATTATTACAAGTACGGTTAACCATGATACAATTTAGATTGCTATTTAAACATATTGAATGTAATATTATAACTATGACCTTTGTAATAAGCACATACATAAGATGTAAACTTAAGTCAGTAGTATTGAACAAATTCATTTAAGCAATTATGACATATTAGCCTTTTTTCGTAGGCTATTGGTGCATCAATAAAAAAGAAAATCACTTCAAATATAAGTTTTATTTGGAAACGGATATGATGATACTGTGGTTTTTTTGGAAAAATTCATAAATTGTATTGTAGTTAATCATGTTGAAGATGATTACAACATTTTAAGTGGAATAGAAACAAATATATGATATTGGAGGTGCGGATTGCAGAGAGTATGACACAAGGAGAAGCAATGTTTTAGTGAAAATTAAAATTGTGAGGTTTGATTACTTGATTGTAACATATGAGTGTTTGACTAACACAATGTTAAACAATGTAGAAAGGGTTTACCAAGAATCATTTGTTTTACATGATTATGTTATGTATTGGAACAATCTATCAATTAACACATACTAAAAAAGATAGTTGAAACTAAACTGAATAATTGTTATACTTGCTCTATTAAGTCTTGATATATTGTTTATTTTTTATGGTACAGGTTTTGTTATTTATTTGTATCATACTGTATCGTTAATATTATAACACAAATAGCTTATGCAAGAATATGAAACATTGGAGGATATATGTTAACTAATAAGGCTTGATATATTGTTTATTTTTTATGGTACATGTTTTTTTATTTATTTGTATCATAATGTAGCATTAATATGACATACCAACGAAAATTAAATGCCTTTTATAGTGTTTCAAAAATTTATTTGTATCATAATATAGCATTAATATTTTTTATTCATACATCTAATATATCATTTATTCACATAATATCACAAATCGATCTCTTATATAAACGCTATTCAACGGTTTTAAATTTACTCCCGTGAATTTCACGGGTTAATAACCTAGTAAATAAATAAATAAAGGAATTAGCGGGTCTCAATTCATTATTGAAAAGATACCCATTTAAAGAAAGGTTAAAAGAGAAACATGGACTCGATCACGTTGGACTACATTTTAATTTTTAAGACATAATTCATTTTTATTTCAAGCCTATAAAATTTCAATTTTTTATGTATAGATAAAAAATTTCTATCAAAGATTGATTTGTCATAGCTCCTTATCACATATAGATGTTTAATTGAGAAACTAACTTGTTGGGCCAATAAGGGATTCATTGTTTATCTGGGCGAATAATTAAACACTGTCAATATTTAAGTACTAAAAAGTTTCTAGTTATCTTCAATTAGTGGGCTAAGAATAAAACATTGTCAATATTGTGGCTGAATGGATTATGTAAAATGAGCTAAATACATTACTATATATATAATGTACGGGCAAATGACGCCATCTGACATCACCTTTGCAGCCCACTCACTTTGGTTTGTCCAGCCCATAACATTAGCCCGCTAGGTAGCTTGGATCTTGGTACATTAACTAGCACACTGGAATCTTTTTCTTATAAATAATCTTCCATGCTATCCTCAATCTTTTTCTTATAAACATATGATCCTTTTACCCACAATTATGGTATGAATTGTTTCAAGATTCTTTGCATTTAGATTGTATCATATAATTTGAGTATCTTTTTTACCATTATTATATAAAAGTATTAGTTCTTATATCATTTTCTAGAATGAGAATCAGTTGATTTATTTTTTCAATTTACGAATGTTACGTCAACTTAAGACTTTGAAATGTCGAAAAGAGATATCCTGTATTTGAAAATAGTAATGAGTTACATGAGGTGATGTGGATTTGATTAACTAAATAAGTTTTACTTCATTAACCATAGTTTCATACATATTTGCGGAAATGTTTTTATTACGGCACATATTTGCGAAATGCCAAACCGTGCACCCTAAACATGCTATAAAAAAATCTGCCGCCCATTTTCGCGCATAACCAACGCCCCGCCGGCGCGGCGGGCTGAAGCCATCCTCGTTACTTATATATGCCATACGCAAATATGGTCTTTTGATAATGTGAACCCTATGTATCACACCGGCTACACTCATGTGTGCGTATGCTTCTCAGTTTAAAGAATATATATGTAATACATTAGTGTTTAGCTCTACACCACCTTAGGGTATAGGTTTATGCTACATTCATCTTGTCTAGATATGCTGTCTTCGTGACATGAAAATCTGACTTTAAAATCCAATGAATGAAATTTTGGGAACTAAATGGAAATGCCACATGTACATTATAAAAAAAAAAAAAAAAAAAAAAGGATTACAGAAATGATGCATCAACTTTGAACAAACTTAGAAACCAAAATTTGTTTACTATTGGAATGAAAGGATTAATTAAGTTTCCGTAGGGTTATCTTTAAACGTAGTTTTCTTTCTAACTTCAATACTTGTTCATTATTACTAAAATTAGTTCAATTAGACGTCCTTGATTTTGTTCTGCAACATGGTCCGTTTGGACACACATTTATGTATTAGAACAAACATTCGGATATGTGTGTGCTCATCCTAATTCCCACTTTTGATTTATAAACAAGTAATAATGCTATGTAGGGATGGATGATCTTAGCTTGGGCCACATTTTGCACCAGCAGTCTCTTATAAAGTGAGTGGGTTTGTTGTTATTGTCATATGGTGGTTAATTATCGTTCATATTTATATTTGGTCACTTGTTATTTGTAATAAAAGGCTATTCCTGATTGCAGGGGATTGGAAGTTTGATGCTTGTACATCCCTGTTTATGATGAAACACCATGTGAAAGCATTATGTTTTCTTGTTTACAGAATATATTGAACTAGCTTATAGACCCGTGGAATCCACGGGATTTTAGAGGGTTTTTGCATCAAAAAATTAAGTACGTGAATAAAGTATCAAAGAACAACGAACGTAAAAGGTATGAAATTTTCTTGTAACGGAATAATAAGTTATAAGGGGATGATAGTATAAAATACAATGCTTGTAAATATCTATGTAATAAACGTTCATTGCCTCGTGATCTCCAAAATGTTTGTCTTCCGAAGCAAATGTATGTAGTGATCATTCTAACACTTCAACAAAAGGTCCATTACGCGAACACCTAATAAGTAAAAAAATATGTAAGTAAAAGAAGTTTGGGATTTATAATAAATGTAAATAAGAAAAATGCCATAAACCATGCAATATGTATACTATACATACCTATTGACCGTTTAATCATAGACCTTGAAGAACTTCTTTATATACCACATATATAGTAGTTTTTGATAGGTTACCATCCGCATCTGAAACAACAACCTTCAAACATTTTTTGCTTTTGACACGTGAAAGTAGGGGTGAGCATGGTCCAAAAACCGGACCGGACCGGCCAAGACCGGACCGGACCGAAGACCGAGAACCGGAAAAACCATAGACCGAGACCGGACCGAATGTGGTCGGTCCGGTCTCGGTCCGGTCCGGTCTTCGGTCGGGCCGGTCCAATTAGGCATATTTTGGCATGTTTTTCGGTTTTTTAGTCGGTCCGGACCGGACCGGACCGGACCGACCGGACCGAGGACCGAATTAGCCAAAAAGCCTAGACCGAGGACCGGACCGAATGTGATCGGTCCGGTCCAGTCCGGTCCGGTCCGGTCGGTTTTGTCGGTCGGTCCGGTCCATCCGGTCCGTTTGCTCACCCTTACGTGAAAGAGCCACATATAGTTGTCCATGTGTGAAAACATGACGTGGAAGATTGAATCTGACTTTTTAAAGTGATTGCCCTTGGCTCTTGTTTATTGTCATGGCGAATGACACTGAAATGGGATATTGTTTCCTCACGATCTTTAGATGAATTAGAGAGGATCAAGAATTTAGGAAAGAAGAAAGATCAGACCGAAGTACAATTTTTCTTTAATACAAAACAGGTTTTTAGTCAAGTTGAGTTTGAAACCTGGAATGATGAGAAGTTAGAATGGTACAAGGTTTTGATAGGGGAAGATGTTTATGGAAATTTGGTAGCTCAATTTCAAAAAGACAAGGAGAATGTAGATGTTGAAGAGGTAGCTCAAGTAACACATGCTAATGCTCAGTTTATGGCTAAAGATATTGTAACTAATGATGCAGAGTGTGATATTACTCAGGTACAAAATGATATTGTATCTCAGTCCTCTTTATCCTAGTGTTATGATTATTCAAATTGATGCTTGGAATATTAAGGGTATGTGCAATTCCCTTAAGCAGAAGGAGATTAAGAAATTGATTCGTAGTAATGGTATTAGTATCTGTGGTGTTATTGAAACTCAGCTCAGGAAGAAGTTTGTTGATGAAGTTTGTAATAATGTTTTTGCTGAATGGAATTGGGTATCTAACTCTTGTTTGAGTAAAAAAGGGTGTAGAATTGTGGTAGGATGGGATAATAATGTATTTAATGCTCAATTAATATCCTATACTGATCAAGTTATGAACATGCTGGTTAGAAGAGTTGTTGATGATTATCCTATGTATGTCTCATTTGTGTATGGGGAGAATAACTCTAAGGCTAGGATGGATCTGTGGAAAGTTTTAGGTAATCATAAAATCACTGTGGGAAATACTCCGTGGGTTATGCTTGGGGATTTTAATGTGATTCTGAACTTTAGTGAACATTCTAATATTAGGAAGGTTAATGAAGATGGTATGCAGGATTTTAGAGAGTGTGTTGAAGATATAGGCATGGAAGATATTAAGATGAGTGGGCTATTTTTTACATGGATTCAAAAAATGAAGAACCCTGATTTAGGAATTCTTTAGAAACTTGATAGAGCTATAGGTAATGCTGAGTTGTTACATAAGTACCCTTCGTGCCTAGCTAGTTTTTTACCTTATGGGATTTCTGATCATTCTCCAATTTTGGTTTCTTATGATGATGGAAATAGGGCTGGTAAGAAGTCCTTTAAAATTTTAAACTATTTGGCTGGTAAAAAAGACTTCTTGCCTATGCTTAGGGAGAAATGGTTTGAAGCGATTAATGGGTATAAGATGTATATTCTTGTGAAGAGGCTCAAGTGTATGAAAAAGCATTTGAGGAATATGAATAGGATGAATGGTGATGTGTTTAATAAAGTAAAGTACTTAAAGATTGAGCTTGATAGAGTGCAGCTTAGTCTTGACAAAGATCCATCTAATTCTAGCCTTAGGGAAGAAGAAATGATCTATTATAGTGCTTATAGAAGTGCTTTGGAAGATGAGGAGCAGTTACTTATTCAGAAGTCTAAAATTAAATGGTTGAAGGAGGGTGATACTAATAGTGCTTACTTCCATGATGCAGTTAAGGGTAAAAGAAGTAGAAATAGAGTTGATGTGGTTTGTGATGAACAGGGGAATTGTTTCAGGGGTGAAGATGTTGTTGATGCTTTCGTTAATCATTTTCAGCGGTTTTTGGGGGTCAGTGAGAATGTGTATCCCATTGAAGAAACTAGTTCGCTGTTTACCAAGAAAATTACTGTTGATGTGGCTGTGGATATGATTAGGCCTGTGGAAGATGGTGAGATTAAAGATGCTCTGTTTAGTATTGATGATAATAAAGCAGCTGGTCCAGATGGTTATTCCTCTAAGTTTTTTAAAGTTGGTTGGGAAGTGATTGGGAGGGATGTAGTTGAAGCTGTTAAGGAGAGAACAGGTAAGCTTTTAAGTGAACTTAATTGTACTTTAATTACCTTAGTTCCTAAAAGTAAGACTCCTATAAAAGTTTCTGATTATAGACCTATCTCATGTTGTAATGTTGTTTATAAGGTGATTAGTAAAATTATTACTAATAGGATTAAGCCTGCTTTAAATGATTTGGTTGATGTTAACCAATCGGCATTTGTCCCAGGGAGACAGATTAGTGATAATATTCTTTTAGCCCAGGAATTTATGAGAGGATATACTTGGAATAGTGGGACTAGGAAATGTGCTTTTAAGATTGATATCATGAAGGCCTATGATACAGTGAATTAGGGTTTTTTAGAATGTATTCTTAGGAATTTTGGGTTTCATAGTGTTATGATACATTGGATTATGATGTGTGTTACCACTGCTTCTTTCTCGGTTTGTGTTAATGGAGAGATTAAAGGGTTTTTTAGATCGGGAAGAGGGTTGAGACAGGGTGATCCTGTTTCGCCTTATTTATTTACTTTAGTGATGGAGGTCTTGACACTTATGATTAAAAGACAGATTAAGATGGAGGATAGATTTAAGTATCATGCTCACTGTAAAGAATTGGAATTAAGTAGTTTATGTTTCGTTGATGATTTACTGTTGTTGTGCCATGGTGATGTTATGTCTGCTTCTGTATTAAGGAGGGGCTTAGATGAATTTACTCTTAGTTCAGGATTATATCCTAGTGCTAGTAAGAGTAATGGTTACTTTGGTAATGTGCCTGATACTATTAAGAATGAGATTAAAATGGTGATGCCTTTTAGGGAAGGATCTCTTCCTTTTAGATATTTAGGTGTTCCTATGATATCTAAGCGATTAACTAGTAATGATTGCTGTGGTCTTATTGAGATGTGTATGAAAAGGCTGAGTGATTGGAAGAATAGGAACTTGTCATTTGCCGGGAGGTTGCAATTGACTGCATCTGTGTTTGCTTCGCTTCAAGTTTACTGGGCTTCTTTAATCATGCTCCCTATAGCTGTTTGTGATAAAATTGAAAAACTTTGTAAGGGATTCTTATGGGCTAAAGGGGAATCTAGTAAAGGGTATGCTAGTGTTGCTTGGAAAGATGTTTGTCGTCCTAAGAGTCAAGGTGGATTAAGGTTAAGATCTATGCACTTATGGAATATAGCTCTGATGACTAGACATTTATGGAACATTGTTAGTAATAAAGAATCTAGTTGGGTTAAATGGGTTAGAATTCATATATTAAAGGGTAGGAATATTTGGAGTATTGATACTAATACCAATTCATCATGGTGTTGGAAACAAATTCTTTATATGAGAGATAGAATTGAGAGGTTTGTTTATGTGAAGCTTGGGAATGGGAGAAGTTGTAATATCTGGTTTGATAAGTGGAATCATAGTGGTCCTATTTATAAGATCATTAATAGGAGAATGATTGAATTAACGGGATTAAGTATGAATGCTTGTGTTGCTGATCTGATTGTTGATAATCAATGGACTTGGCCTGATGAGTGGGTAGGGAGGTTTGATAATGTCATTAATATTACTGTGCCTAGATTGGTGAATGACCGTAAGGACATGACTGTCTGGTGTAATAAAAAAGGGCAAGATACTAAGTTTAGTATTAATGAAGCTTGGCAAGCTATCAATGAGGATTTACCGAATGTTATCTGGGCTGATGATGCTTGGTTTACGCAATGTATTCCTAGATATGCATTTATACTTTGGGTTGCTATAAAGGGTAGGTTGAAAACCAAAGATAGAATTGCTCTAAGTGGTTTACTATCCAAGATCAAATCTGTCATCTGTGTAAAAATGATAATGAATCTCATAGACACCTTTTCTTTGACTGTCCCTATTCTAGAAGGTTATGGGAGAGATTAAAACCTATGGCGTGTTTGGAGGGTATAGGTAATGATTGGCCATCCATAATTTCTGGCATTGTTAACTATCCCGCTAAAAATAAAGTTTGGAGTATTATTCAGAGACTAGTACTTGGTGCTGCTGTGTATTTCACTTGGCAAGAAAGAAATATAAGGAGGAGTCAATTTGTAGAAAGATCTGCTGATGTTCTCTTTAATGTGATTGTGGATACTGTGAGATTGAAACTTATAGGATTGGTTATGAAGACTACTACTGATGTTACTAAAGCTTCTACTCTATGGAAGTTCAAGATCAGGAAAGAATGATTTATGTTAGTCTTTTGTGGTTCTGTCTGTTTGCTGGTGTTATTGGGGTGATTTGTTTGTGGGTGGTTTGGTGGTTGCTGTTGGTTATTGTTGTGTAAGTTTATTGTTTGATGTGATCTATCATCTCTGTTGGTATCTTGGATCTGAGATAACTGATTTGTATGGGTTTGCTGCTTGTGGGTATTATAGGAAATTGCACTCTTTTTGTCCTTTTACTAAGGTTTCCCAGTTATGGGTTTTACTTGGTAAAAGGTTTTTAAGGAGGCAATTCCTTTATGCTGATGCTTGGCTATTGTTTCTGGATGTTTTTGATTCTTTGAAGATTTGGAAGGCTGGTTGTCATTTGTAGTTGTTTGTTTTTTTGTTGTTGTTGTTGTCATTATGTTTTGTAATGGGTTGTTTGGTGTTAGTGTTTCTGTAATTTAGCTATGTTCAATTATAAGTGCTTGCCTTTTGTGCAGTCTAGTATATGGTGATGGTTCAGAGGGTATTGATTGACTTCAATATTCCAATGATTTATTCAGAGTATACTTGTGTTGTGCAATGAGGTTGTATCTCACTTGTATTGGATTGGCTTTTGTTATTGTTAGAGCTTGGGGGTGTCCAAGTCTAATATTTTGTTCCTATTTTTGTTGTATCTTTGCCTTTTTGGCTCTATTTCTTAATGAATTTACATTTAAGAAAAAAAAAAAGGGATATCTAACATTTTTATTGACACATTCATACTTCTCATTTGAAATTCAAATATTTGTAAATTTGTTAAAGGAGTTAAATGGCTTTGTTTAGTTATACTTTCTATCTGTTTCACTAAATGTTTTTATGTGTTTTTTTAATACCTTTTAAACATTTTTCTTTGAGTACATTTTAATTTTTAAGACATAATTCATTTTAAAGAAAGGTTAAAAGAGAAACATGGACTCGATCACGTTGGACTACATTTTAATTTTTAAGACATAATTCATTTTTATTTCAAGCCTATAAAATTTCAATTTTTTATGTATAGATAAAAAATTTCTATCAAAGATTGATTTGTAATAGCTCCTTATCACATATAGATGTTTAATTGAGAAACTAACTTGTTGGGCCAATAAGGGATTCATTGTTTATCTGGGCGAATAATTAAACACTGTCAATATTTAAGTACTAAAAAGTTTCTATTTATCTTCAATTAGTGGGCTAATAATAAAACATTGTCAATATTGTGGCTGAATGGATTATGTAAAATGAGCTAAATACGTTACTTATATATGCCATACGCAAATATGGTCTTTTGATAATGTGAACCCTATGTATCACACCGGCTACACTCATGTGTGCGTATGCTTCTCAGTTTAAAGAATATATATGTAATACATTAGTGTTTAGCTCTACACCACCTTAGGGTATAGATTTATGATNACAGAAATGATGCATCAACTTTGAACAAACTTAGAAACCAAAATTTGTTTACTATTGGAATGAAAGGATTAATTAAGTTTCCGTAGGGTTATCTTTAAACGTAGTTTTCTTTCTAACTTCAATACTTGTTCATTATTACTAAAATTAGTTCAATTAGACGTCCTTGATTTTGTTCTGCAACATGGTCCGTTTGGACACACATTTATGTATTAGAACAAACATTCAGATATGTGTGTGCTCATCCTAATTCCCACTTTTGATTTATAAACAAGTAATAATGCTATGTAGGGATGGATGATCTTAGCTTGGGCCACATTTTGCACCAGCAGTCTCTTATAAAGTGAGTGGGTTTGTTGTTATTGTCATATGGTGGTTAATTATCGTTCATATTTATATTTGGTCACTTGTTATTTGTAATAAAAGGCTATTCCTGATTGCAGGGGATTGGAAGTTTGATGCTTGTACATCCCTGTTTATGATGAAACACCATGTGAAAGCATTATGTTTTCTTGTTTACAGAATATATTGAATATTTCACCATTTTTTCAAGATAATGTAGATGAGCCGTGTTTTAAAATGAATGCAACATTTGACCTGACACAATAGTTTAATGTAGCATTTGTGGAGGAAGTCAGGAAAACTTGAGGTTTCAGCATGCTTTATTTCCGAAAATCGATCTAGTAGTTATACTGTGAAATCCAGGTTAGGTTAAAATGCAAATACTCTTTCAATAACTATGGTAACCACCACTTTGCATATAAAACAGCTTTGAGCATGATCCTCATCTCCTAGAGTTAGACATAGACCTTCTCTGTATGCATTATTTTGACGTAGTTGGATTCATCATATAACTCTTTGTAAACTTTTGCATTAGTTAAAGTAATTGAAAGATATATGAATATGTCAATATAGATGTTACCCTCACTTGTCGTTGTCTCATTCTGTTGTTGGGCTCATCATTTGCATGCTGTTTACTTTAACAGGGTTTTTTCAAGATCACGAGATATAAAAGTTGGAAAATATGATGGCTCATATGATGTTGAAGAACAATGTCGGTTGCAGAGTCTTCAGAAAGCTATGGTTGTTCAGTTCAGTGGCTTTGCTTCAACTTTTTAAACCATGATATCTCCCATTATGACGACTAGTTCATGGACTAGGCCAGTGTTACAGAAACTCTATCTGATTAAAGCTTTCCTTTCAAGGAGGTTAGCATCGCCACTTCATTTTTGTTGAAACAAAAACTTGTATAATGAATATTCTACTGGAAATACAGGATCATTCACTCACAGAGACCTGGACGACTTTTCTGCCTAATTCGACACCAGAATCTACTCTGAAGCCCAAAGGTCCAACTAGCTGCACCAAGTAACAATCATCATTCAATTCGATAATAATGGCACCACCATGTACTATAGAGCTTATATGGTGGGCTCAGCGGGTTATCAAAAATCTCATAAGCTCACTTTTTTGGGTTAATCATCAGCTTAGAAACTCAAAAAGGTGATGCACAGGGGAAACCGCAGAGGGAATGAAAACTAGTTAGATCATGCACGGAGCATCATCTGAGAAGTTTGAGTGAGAGACGCAGATAAATCAGCTAAAATAGCACAAAGACCAAAAGCCTTATACAACAGTAACTAACTAACTACTATACTTAGCAGAGCGTCTCCTTGTGACATCTTTTGATCATCTCGGTGAGGTTTAATTTGTCACGAGGACCAGCACATTGAATCCCAAAGGAGCTCATCATTTATAAGAGTAAATTGCTCACGAATGATTATGTAACATATGAGCCAAAAACAATCCAACAGTTTAACCAAGTATATATACAATTGAAAGAAAACATAAGTTTCTAGCAGAGTAGCAGCTGCATATAAATGGGATACTATAATGACTCGGGTCTAAAGAAAAAGATCTGTCATTAAACCCTTTCTGCCTTGGTGAGTACTATGCGACAGCTTTCGCAGAAACAAAGACTTGTAAATGAACATTCTACTGCAAATACAGGATCATTCACTCACACTATTTTGACACCGGAATCTACCCTGAAGCTGAAAGGTCCAACTAGCTGCACCAAGTTACAATCATCATTCAATTAGATAATGGCACTACCACGTACTGTATATACTATATAGAGCTTACTGAATTAGCTTATATGGTGGACTTAGCGGCTTATCAAAAATCTCATAAGCTCACTTTTTTGGGCTAACCATCTTATCAACCTTAAGCTAAGAAACTCAAAAAGTTGATGCATAGGGGAAAGGACGGAGGGCAAATGAATCAGCTAAAATAGCACAAAAACCAAAAGCCTTTACAACAGTAACTACTTAGCAGAGCGTCTCCTCGGGACATCTTTTGATCATCTTGGTGAGGTTTGTCACGGGGATCAGCACGTTGAATCCCAGAAAGGAGCTCATCTTTTACAAGAGCGAATTGCTCACTAATACTACGACATACGAGCAAAACGATCTAAAGATTAACAAACTGAAATCTGATATGAAAACTCATAAAAACTTGTTTAACAAGTCCCCATAACTTAAATTTATAAAGAAGATATATAAAGAAGATATAAGAAAGTTTTCATGCCACAATTCATATGAGATCACACATGATGAACAAAAGCAGATACAAAGTCAACCAACATTTTGAGCATCACAAAAGAATATTCATAAAAGAAACTACATTAACTTTGGAAGCAAAATTTAATAAAAAGGTCAAAGGTGCAAGAAACCAAGTAAAAACGTTAACCACTAGTGACTGACGTAATTATAGCTTGATCAGTAGATCTTGATGGGTTCTGCGTTGTCAGGATTCTTGTGAAGAGTTAGCATTAGACCCCCATCTTTGTTCTCAGAGTGGATGGTCTTGTACATAATGTTGTTGCCTAAATTAATTCTGCTAGAGTAAAATCTAATGAAAGAGGCGTCGGAAGTGGGCTGCACATGAGCTATGACAAAGAGAGCATTGTATTTTAAATGCAATTCGGCACGATAGCCGATTCCTCTAACATCCTTGGCATCAAAGTCAAGGAAAACATTTAACGCTTCATCTGTCTCGTGCCTCTTCTCGTTCCCAGGGATACTTAACGATACGCCTTCAAGAGTTTCACCCCTGATGGTTCTACACATTGTATGGGGTAATCTCTTTAGTAACAGTTTATCTAATTTGACCATCAGGTTTCCTGTTCATCAAAGGCATATATAGTCATATACTAATGGATGAATCAACCTACAAAATATTTAAATATATAAAAGAAGAGTATGTTTACCATAAAAATCTCGTTTAGTAACAAGACCAAGCTCCTCTAAAGAAGGAGAAGAAGAAGAAGAAAAGCCACGTGGATGATGAAGAATTGGACGGAACACAGAAGCAAAGCGCCTGCTGCTGCGAACAAACAAAGAAGAAGCCATCTCCAAATCTCCAATTAAACTATTCGAACTGGGGGATCTTAGGGTTTCAATTTAAAGTAAACAGCAAAAGTAACATCGTTTTTTATAGGGCCCGTTTGGTTTTGCAGATGGTTTAGGATTAGGATTAACATTTATTTTTGCAAAAACCTACCGTTTAGTTTTTCTACTTTTTTGTCTCATTGTATCTTTTTCAGTTCTTCATTATTTATTTCTGTTTAAATAATCTTGAAAAACAATTTTACGAAGCGAACCCGTCCATCAGGCGGGTTATGAAGCTAGTATTATTATATATTTATATGAGAAGAGTTATTTTATATACCAAACTTATCTTACATACCAATTAACTCATCCCTATCATCCATTTAAATGAAATTCAATGGTTAATATTAAAAGCATTTTAATATTTCACATATTTTTAATAATTTAATTATTTCTTAAACTGTTAATCGTTAAACAAAAATAATTACACCATCGCGACGAGCATTTAGTTATCTTTCTATAGACGGTCACTTTGATATACTTTCGGAAAAAAAAAAAAAAAAAAAAAAAAACGTGAAATTTGCATGAAAAAGCACATGTGATATTAGTGTTAAATCAAATATGATGTGATATTAGTGTTAAATCACATATGATATATAATATCACATGTGATATTAGTCTTAAATCACATATGATATTTTCATGCAAATTTCAGTAACGAAAAAAACGTGAAAAACACGAAAAAAAATTTGTCGAAAGTATATCGAAATGCCTATCTATAGAAAGCTAATTAAATTTTCGTCGTAACGGTATATTTTTTTTCGCTTAATGACTACCGGTTTGAAAGATATTAATATTTGAAAAAAAGAAAAAAAAAAAAACAATGATGAAAATAAGTTTTTTAAATCAAATAAATATGAAAAGTAGAGATTAGTCCCTTGGTATTTAAAAAATATTTGCTCTACTAATCTTAAATCTTATTATATACATATAAATATTTAAAAGAAAAATTGTACTATATATAAAAATTTTCATCTAAACAACTCGTCTAGAATGTACCACGTTAACCAAATATAAATGCCACTTCCAAAACTCACCCTACCACCCTAGATTTGAAGATGGTCATTTATTTGGGTTCTGTGGGCCCTCTTTAACCCCAACCAAACAACCAAACATTGTTTTTTTGAGTCAGCCCAAAACATCCATAAATCCCTCCAACCAAACGCCTTATAAGTAAATCTTATATACTAAAAACTTAAGTTGTCTTATAAATGCAAAGTGCTCTCCATAAATGTTTCTTGAATTGATTGTGAAATGTGGAGGCTTCATGTGTTAGTACATTGATTTAATAGTCATGCATAAGGGTAAGTCCATAGAAATCGTGCACAAAAGTTTGTACGGTACAGCATGTTTCAAGCCATCTCTAAACCTCAAAGAATACAAACAAAAAATGTCATGAATGCATAAATTTAACACACCAATTAGTGGTTAGTCTTTTTACCTTCCCGTCCATGAGTTAGAAATATTTTATCAACTATATAATGTGTCAAAAATCACACAACAAACCACAACTTCCTCCACACCGCGTGCACATTGGGCTACAACTTATTATGGTGGTAAAGTAAGCATCATATCGTCTTACTTATTTAGCATATTGATTTATATTATTTTATGTAAATTTCACGTGTATTTTGTGTGTGTAACAATGTAGGACATAAAGATGGTGTTTAGAAACTTTGGTAGTAACATCATCTTCTCTAATGGTATAAGAGATCCTACACATCGTTTTCTTATCAATTAAGTGGAACATGCATGAATATTTTTACTTTGATCGAAAATGCAATATATTGATTAACTGTATTTAAGTTACTAACGATCAACTATACCTAATTGTTTTTTGTAGCGCGTCAAGAAGCATTAAAGAAAGAGATCGAGAAGTCAAAAAAATTGTATCAAGAACAAAAAAATGCAAAAGGCCAATGAACAACAACAACAACGCCACGGCCACCGGTGGGATGAATACTTAGCATTCATATTAATAGTGCGTTACAAATTAAACATGCAATATTTTACTTCATGTAATACCGATAAACGGGCTAATACTATTGATTCGTTAGCAAGTAAGTTTATTGAAAATAATGTGACGAGCATTCAATTTTTAGTCAATAATTATTACTACACTTTGTTGGTGCATTTTAATATTTTTGCTCTTAATGTCGTTTTTTGTCTTGCGTTGTGTTAATATCACTTTCTTAATTAAACGTCTTGGAATATTGTGTGACTTTGATATTTGATATGACTGTGTAAATTATGTCGATGCTACATATTGAAAATGGTAGTATCTAATAAAAATATAATAAAAATATTTTCACACTATCATCATAACAATGAGAATCTTTTAAATCGAAGAAGTATATAAAGGAGAAGAAAATTGTATTTGAAATGTTATCCTACACCTATCACGAGGTAAGCATTATTCATTTGAGTTTGAGATCATGTGATTCATGTCGTCATACTGTAAATACTTAGAATGAGTTACTAACGAATGCTTCAAATTCGATATTATAGTTTATGGACAAATGTTGTAATAATGCATTAATTAAAAAATAATTTATGTAACTTACTCATATTAAAAGATTACATATGAAAAGCCTCATTTAAATATAACATTTTGCAAAAAACCTCTTCACATTAAAGAAAGAGATCGAGAAGTCACGAAAACTGTATCAAGAACAAAACATGCAAAATGCCAATGAACAACAATGACAAAGACAACAACAAGAAGAACAACAACAAGAACAACGCCACGGCCACCGGTGTCAATATAGATGAATAATTAGCATTCATATTAATAGTATGTTACAAATTAAACATGCAATATTTTACTATACGAATTATAATTTATTATACGAAATATAATGTATAATCTTTAATATACTAATTACTTTAATGTTTTATGTTTTTATAGTTTTGTTAAAAAAGAAATTTGTTTTATACTTCGCTTTTTATAATATAATTGATTTGAACAACGAAGTCCGTCTTTCACAAAAAAATGAGAGTTTCGAACATGAACCAAAAATTAGTCCCGAACATTACGAAAAAAAACAATTAGATCCAACCTGTGTGCATCGCATGGGTCCTGGGGCAGTCCAAACCTGTTTGCATCGCACGGGGATGAATATAAAAGGTCTCCAACATTAATATCATCGCTTCATATTTAAAATAATTTATGTAACTTATACATATTAAAAATTTACATGTGAAGAGACACTTTTCAATGTAACATCTTGAAAAAAAATCTCTTCACATATACTCTTTTAATGTCAATAAACTATTTTAAATGTGTGTCATGCTTAGAAATGTCATACCATCACAACTTAGATATATAATGACGAAAATAAGTTCCGAAGATTACGATATAAAAACTTATATACATCCTGATGTGTCATTTATGTGTACAAGTTTTAAAATTATAAACACGATTTATCCGATTAACTAACTAACACATACGAGCAAGTATACTCGTCCGATATAGTAAAGGTGGTAAGTCGAGGTTGTCCCAAGGGATTTGGTGATTTTAGTAATAAGAAAAAAGTTTGTTAAATAAGGATTGTCAATCCAAATTTATAGAAATCTCAATTTAAAAGAAACTCAATAAGAACTAAACATATACTTGTGTATAATTCCTTGATTGGTAATTAGGAGTATCATGGAAATTTAAGTATAAAGTTTGGTGTAAACTTGTTATGATGCACAACTAAAAATGACTAGTTATTCAATCTATGATGTATGTCATGTTTAACTACCACTAAGAATTCAATCACCTAATTGACTCCTCTCGGCCTTATCCAATTAGTATGACAATTCTATTAACACATTGTTGTTTTGAAAATCAATTCCTTTCTTATGAATTCTTACGAATCCTTTCGGTCCTTTTTCGTGATGAAATCTTCTCAAATCCATTTTAACAAGTAAATAAGATGGGTGTCAAGCATCATATTCCATACTAATTCGTGCACTAATGTTTTGGAATAAAAACAAGTTGAAAATCCTTTCGGACCTATTTTTCCAAAGAATGTTTTTACCAACAATTAAGCAAGATTAGATATTATTTCAACAAACTCATAAAATAGATATGTTTTCATGCATCACCTTTTTAATGAAAAGAATACTCCATAACCAATCACATCATACACAAGAGTATATCACAAATTACTCCATAACAATCATGTTAAAACACAAGTAAATAAGAAAACTTTCAAAGTGACAATTGTTCATTATAAGTATCAAGGTGTACTTAGCTTGAGAATTACAATGATTAAAATTGTTGAACTATAGCAACCACACTCCTCCAATTGCTCACTAACGTAAATAAACAACTCCAAACTCGAACCAAGGCTTGAGACTCGAACTCAACACTTTTTGGACGTTTTCACCACACTTAGTAAACTTTCAGGCAATATAAGATGGTCTAGTAAGTACTTGGTGTAACACTATACTAGATATTGGATGGTACATGTAATCTAGACCTCAAGTTGTCATTATATAGCATAATAACACTTATGCTTCAAGTAAAAACGTCCCTCTTGAGTTATTAAGCATAAATGATCAGCCACACATGATTATGGGGAGTAAATTCGTCCATAAATGCAAAACTTGTAACAGCAGTTATCACAATCCGATCGGTTTCTCTCCATCCGATCGGATGGTAGTAACTTGGGTATGTTCCAACCGAATCGGATGCGGGTTACATCCGATCGGTTGGATGTTTCCTGGAAAAGGTTTCTTTGCCTTTTCTTCATTGTTTTACGTTGCGCGTTGTCTTTCTTCGTGGCTTGACTTTATTCATTAGAACTTGATATTTTTCTTGATAAATATGTGTAGAAATCTTGTTTTTATCAAATCCTTTCGTCCATGCGTGGTCTCTTTCTTTCTTGATCTTCTCGAAACTCTCCAAATGTGCATGATCACTTCATTTCTTCATCTTTTCATCACTTTTACCTGTCTTTGGCTATATTTGCATGCATAAACACTTTTCCATGATTAAGTAACAAATATATACAAATATGACCAATTTCCATGCGTAAAACCAACAATAACGCGACTAAAAACATGTTAACTTTGAGCGTTATCAAATCCCCCACACTTGAGTTTTGCTCGCCCTCGAGCAAGTCTTAATCAAAAGAAAAATGATTGCAATGGCAATAGTGCAAATATCTTATTTGAACAGAAACAAGTAAATAAAGAGTATGATAACAATTCTAAGCACCTCACGAAGATAATTTGAAATTCACTCATCACTCAATATGTGGTATGATTAATAGATCACTCATTGCCCAGTCATGATTTAGGTTTCTTACCATAGGCTTGTACAAGTATCAAAACAATGAAATAATTCATCAAAGAGGTCTTTTATTCAGGTTATAACGTTTAGGCTAAAGGTTAATGAAACTTTCGTGCAAATATCTTGTGCAAAACATAATAGATCGCTGCCGCGAATTCTTGTATCACCAAATAACGGATGGTCACTAAGGATAAACCTTAGTTCGCTAGCACGTTTTCTAGATCCTCACGAACTCGGATGGTCACTACATGTCAATACACTTAATAAGTACACTAAGTCAAAGGGTAAGGATAAGGCATGGGATATTTTATGAAATTGGTTTTAAAGAAAAATAAAATCAAGTCTAAGTCCCATTGTTGCTAGTTACGAACAAACCATAAACCCAATAAATGACTATAGTTAACAACTTCCTCCTCTTCGATCTTTCACATAACGATACATCGATTCACCATAATAATATTCTTCATACTTAGCACATTGGTTAACAACATATCACAAAACATTCTTTCTCCATTTTCATAATAATATAGCACATTGGCTATAATTGTCATCACATACATTTTTTTCGATGACTTTTTTTTTCATACATCACTTCTCCCCCACACTTCGTATAAGCATACACCACAAAAATACAAATAAGAAGTATGCATCCTTCGTCTTTGTCGGAATGGTACACACTAACGACAAAGTGTGTCTAACTAATAATCATAAAAAAAAATCCAACATACCAAGCAACTAACAACCCACCGTTTAGACTTTGACAAGGTTAGGCTAAGGTTTAAAGTGTAAAATATTTTTGAATTTTTCTGGATGTAACAAAATGAAAATGATTGGCTCAAAGGGTGAAACTAAGGGTATCTAGCGTTAAAGATAAACGCTAACAAATGGGGTTCCAATTACGAGTGGTAACTAACCGATGTGGCTAGCAAAAATTTATATTGTAAACGGATGACCATTTGGTTTAAATCCTAAGTTTGCCTCTTATCATATGAATATATTCCCATCATTCGAAAATGATTTTAACCGTAATGCATAACAAGTACAAGTTCTAGAATCAACACAATCACCGGCACACTCATAATAAAATATATAAATAGCATGAGAAACACTATTCACATAAAAAAAAACTAATCCTCACAATTTAGAGTAAAAAGGGTATAAAATTGTGCTAGTAAATGTTATCAATTCCGAGACGAATTGCTCTTTAAACTTAATTTATGCTCCAAAAATATCCTTATTATTTACCATTGAATCAATCTTATTTTATGCTCCAAAAATTAAAAATTTAAAAATTATGCAATTTTTCTATTTTCTTCCCTCCCCCACACTTAAGTTTTGCATTTTCCTCAATGAAATAAAAATGAATTCAAAGTAAAGGAAATGGAAAAATTTAGAAAATACCGGAGTTAAATACGCAATATGCATATTTGATCATAATAAGCAAATGAGTTTCCCGAATCCGAACGTTGATCAACTATATGCTTCCGTAACAAAACCCCTGCAAGAAAACTGCAAAATATACGAAACAACCAAACAAACACAAACACAAACATATCTAAACGAAATAAATAGTTAACTAAGTTACGTTATAAATCCTAAAAGAAATAGTTAAAGAAAGTGGGAATAGAAATAATTCACACATAATTGTTTTTTTTTAAAAAACCATAACCACATGACAATCACTTGTCACCATCATAATCCATGTTGAGGTTGATGAACTCGTCCTCGCTCTCCTCTTCATCATCCTCATAATCTGCTTCCACTCGACACTTCCTCAACTCATTATCACTGAAATACCCAAGATTCTTAGCCAAAACGGTCACATAATGACCTCCACAAATATCACTTTGTTTCTTGATCCCCGGTGCTCTCTTGGAAAGATATTCGGCAATAATCCATGCCGCATTCCCATTCATATCTTCCTCAACTAACTTCATCACCCATAGGTTCGGTTGACTGCATTTGTCTTGAGTACCGCTCCTATGCAACACTCCCCAAGAAATCAACTTTTGCAACAGCTTCAACAACGGGTTCCTAATCCTAGAAGCATTCCTCCTAGAACAAGATGGATCACCAATTCTATTCCAATAAGCATCAATACCCGTGTATTGATCATGATCTCTAGCCAAGCTCACAAAATGTGGCCCAAACAACCTATGATTAACCTCATACAAACCTAGGGCAACTGCAAAATTTGGCAAAGAGAAAGCGTGTTCGCGACCACACAACCTAAACCAAATACAAACATCCCCAATAACATCATTCACTTTCCTATCAAAGTAAAAAGTAGAAAAGAACTCCAAACACCATTCCCGGTAAACATCTTCACGTATACTAAAAGCTCTTTCCCATGAGTAGTCTTCAAACCTATCCCCATCACTGGGATACACATAAATCATAGTCATCATGGTTCTCAACTGATCTTCACACTCATAATCCGCAAACAAATCCCAATCAATCAATCAATCTAGGCTTAGCAATATCTCTTACTTGGAGTTTGGAAAGACGTTCCCTATAAGCATTCTTTTCATCTTTGTTTTGCACTTGAGAGAACTTCACATTGTCATTAGACTCCGGTTTCAAACTGAAATTGACCTTCTTCCTATCGTTTCTTTTCGTAAACTTGTTAACAATCGGGTTTCTTCGAACTTGACCCGAACTTGCAACATTTCCCTGAAAGAAAACTCAAATTATGTTAATATAAGAGTATAAGAACTAATACCAATCAATTTAGAAACTAGAAAACGCGTTTTGCAAAATGTCAAAAATCTTTACCGAGACATCCATCCGATCAGATTGAACTCCATCCGATCGGATGGATTCTTTGTCACACTCCAGTCGATCGGTTTTATCCCGCAACCGATTCGGTTGGAAATTCTGTAAACATTTTCAATCTTAACGATTTCCATTCAATCCAATCTTCCTTGTAACTTGTAACTGACCATCTTAGAGTGCTTCTAACATATGAACTTTCTTATTAACGATTCATAACATCTCTATGCATCAACCTAATAATCCTATGACACTCAAGAACACCATCTACTAAAATCTTCCAACTAATGTTCTAATTAACAATGCAAAAGCCTAACATCACTAATTATCAAGCATGTAACACCTGGGATTCATCAATTGCAAACAAATTAGCTCCAAAAATTTTACCCAATTCAATCCGAAAATTCAATCAATTAATTCTTACTCTAGACTTAATCAATTGATCTAATTATTTTTGCAATCTATTCTACTATCATTTAATCACTTATCCCCAAAAGATTACATCTCAATTCAAACTAAATCAAAAATACCCAATTCGTGACCTAATTGCAATAATCCGAATTTAAAACCTAATTGAATGAAATTAATGATGTTGCTTACTTGTCTTGATGCCATTGATGATCAATTAACACTCCTGCAACACTAAAACAACTTCCTATGGTCGAATTATATGACCCCAATTTTGGTGGATTGTGTGTGTGGGTTTCTTGAGTTTTTTTTGAAAACTTGGATTTATATATTCAATTCCATCCGATCAGTTATGAATCCATCCGATTCGGATTTGTATGAAATTGATTTTTCAAAGCCTTTTCACCACTTGAATAGATACAAGCACTAGTAGCCTTTTTTTTTCTTCAAAAACTTATCTTTTGTATGTATATATTCCAACACACAT
This sequence comes from Artemisia annua, assembly GCA_014162995.1. Taxonomy (NCBI): domain Eukaryota; kingdom Viridiplantae; phylum Streptophyta; class Magnoliopsida; order Asterales; family Asteraceae; genus Artemisia; species Artemisia annua. The sequence continues at coordinate 55,888 of LBNU01019034.1, forward strand.
GGTCTACCACAATTTGGTCATCATTTCTATTCTAAAACTTAAGACTTAAAAACATAACTTAATTCCATATAAAATAAAACTAGCAAACATGATAGATAGATAGATAGTCTTAACTTAAACATAAGATGCATAAAAACATAAAAACATAAAATAAAATTGCATGAAATTAAAATACGAAACAAACAACTAGCACAAGATGTGCTTTATTCTTGTGATCTTCCTTCTTCATCCATAGAAATATTCATTCCTAAGAATGTCTTCACTTTGATACTTGTTCGACACCTTCCTAGTAGTATTTTGAGTTTTGAAACTTCGTGCAAAGTTCCTTCCGCTAGGACATATAATATCAAATTTGCAATGCCAATCCCCATCCCATCTTCTCTTTTGTAAGTGCTAGGACCATCGGATCCTCATTCCAAGTTCTTCAATTGGACCGGTAAAGATCCAAGAAAATCTGTCAATTTATTAAACACAAAGATGTTTTTGAAAGGATTAAAGAAAGCCTCCATTGCTAGAGCCCTTTCCATTTCGTCCTCAATATCAAAGAAACTAGGTGTGACCGGGCCAAACTTAGGCCTACCATCTTCATCTCTACCAACTTCAAAGCAACCAAGGTAATCCTCCTCTTGGTCCTTGTCATTATCATCCCCATTACTACCTCCTCTAGGTTTTGGATAGTAAGTATTCTTAAGAATACCATCGTCAATTGTCATGGTACCTCTTCCTATATCTATTATCGCTCCACATGTTCTCAAGAATGGCCTACCCAACAACAAAGGTAGCTCCTTATCAACCGGAACATCTAACACAAGAAAATCCACCAAGAATGTTTGGTAACCAATTTAAACTCTAACATTTTTCACCTCCCCCATCGCTTTTGCCTTTGAATTGTCCGCCATAGTGAGCTTGGAATAATTAGGTTGAGGGTCTCTTAATCCTAACTTTTGGTACAATGGGTAAGGCATAATACTAACACTTGAGCCCGTATCGGCTAATGCATATAAAGGAGTTGTCCCATTAATTTTAACCGGTAGAACAAAATTTCCGGGATCATTCATTTTCTTTGGAAGCCCATTCTCAATTATCCTTCTTTCCTCCACTTCATCAAAACTAGTATCTTCCAACTTTGACCTTGCTAACATAACCAAATCTAACTTCTTCCTATAGATCATATAGTTGTTTAGCACTTCAATGACCGACTTGTTTTCCATCAACCCATGAATTTTTGCTTCAAGATTCTCCACGATAGCTTGTTTTTGCTCATTGGTTAATGGTTTGATACTTTGTGGTGAATTTGGTGGTGTTTTGTTTGATGATAATGATGTTGTTGAATTGTTTTCTTTTGGGTTGGAGGGATGGGTAAGTTTGTTCAATGGTGTTTTGTTTCGGTTTGCTTTGCCCATCTTACAAACTTCATCCCTTCCTTCCTTGATCTTTTCCATACCTTCACAAATGTCAACAAGCGTTTCATTCACATCTTTTTCCTCTTCCAAATCACTTATGTTAATTCGTAACTCACTAAGTGCGAAATCCAATGTGCACTTGGTAGTCACAAGAAAATCTCTACCAAAAATTACTTTCGGTTCATCGGCATTACTATATTCAAGAACCACAAAATCAAATTTGAAAAATGTGACCATGAATGTTCACTCTTACACCTTTCACTTTCTTCCTACCATAATCTTCATAATCAAGCCTAACAAAACCAAGCTTATCAAGTACTTCCTCCATGATATAGTTGTCCCCATATTCCATGTTCAATTCCGCATCCCAAGCTTTAACACCTTCCACCGCACAAGGTGTAGAATACCTCATGTGTGGGGAATCAAATTCCTTAGGTGGTGCTCGTGTGAAAACAACAACTTTCCTTTCTTTCACCTTTGGTAAACACATTTCATGAGGCAAGTAAGCCACATTGTCACTAACAACTTCTCCTCCTTCTAAATCCAACTTAGCTTTGTCCAACATGCTTTCCAACTTTTCCAAGGAATCACCGAAATCCTTGAACATATTCTCCAGATCTTTCAAATACTCCGGAATTTGACTCAAACTCTCCATTTCAACTAAGCAATTACTAACTATAACATAACCATAAAAAAACATCCAAATCATTAGCATGAGGGTTAGTCGTAAGTGAATAACACTTAATATGAAATAAGAATAAGTAAATTAACAAATTAAAACACTAAGATTTGAAAATAAACTGAAAATAAAAAATGTTAAAAATTTTACTGTGACTTCCATCCGTTCGGATGGACATTCATCCGATCGGATGGTCAAATTACCTANTATAACAACCCTGAGCTGGATAGAAGTCCATGCTCTCAACTTTTGAGTCAAGTAACAGATAATTTGATACTTTTGTTTTGTATGAAACGTGCAATGGCGTAATAGGTAATTGAACATCTTTTTATAACACGTCGCAATATTCATCCTGAAATTTCGAAGAAGTTGCATTCTAAATTTTAGTCAACTGCATTAATGGAAGCAGGCCATTGCATGCAATATTTTGACGGAGACTTAATTGACACTGAAATAAAATAAACATTAATATTTTCATGGGATAATTATAGGAAAATGTACTAACTTATCACATTTTCGAGTGTTGTGTAGTAACCTATTTTTTGCTATTATAACACCAAAGTTTTAAATTCGGACTTTTGTGTGTATTTGTGACCATTTAATTTACTCCTACTTTATTTTTACTCAAAGACGGAGCCAGGGGGTTCCCGTGGATGCCCGGGACCCCTATGAATTTTTTCGATATAGTGTTAATTTTTGGAAAAAAATATCAAGTTTTCTTAAATGCATCTGGTCTATCAAAATGTGTTTCTATACTACGGTTTCAAAAAAATTGTGCACCCGGTCATATTTGGTCCTGGCTCCGTCCCTGCTTTTACTACCCACTTATCAGCGAAGAGTAAATTGGTCTTTGTGCACATGAAAGCCACACTTCCTAACTTGGTTGCTTGGTCCAAGTAATGTGGCATCATACTACTAAGATCCACCGGCAATTTCATGGCAACAGTTATCACTTGCATGTTTGTAGTAATTAAGCAAGTACATCACGTTTTTTCTTGTGAAGTTTGCAGATATATGGGAATGATGAAGAGCTTAATTGAATAACAATATCACAATCTCGTAATCGTCAGATGAATAGAAGTCCATGTTAACAAATTTAATTTTGAGTCTGAGTAAAAGGTAATTTGATACTTTTTTGTGTGAAATGTGTAGTAGCCTAGTAGGTAAACATCTTTTTATATAGCAAGTCACAATTTAAATCTTAAACTATATATTCAAGAAGTTGCATCCAGGTTTCTTGCTAGTCAATGCAATTGGAAGCCGACACCATAGCATTATTATATCGAGAATTGATTGTGAAACGAAATAGACATTTTGTAAATAAACATGGGGGTATAATCAATTCTAAATGTATCAAAAGTCACTATAATATACTTATTTTGTGTAACTAGACGAGTACCCGTGCATAGCAACGAGATTTTATAACGGCTGATAGTTTAGTGATAAAAAAGTTTATGGGTTATAAACGAAAAATAATACAAGTTTGATTATTTGAGGAATAAACATAATGTTTTGAAACCCGGTTCGACCCATTTTCAGAATACATTTATAAACACTCTAGTTTTTACATGTGCATATTGCAAGAACACATATATATATATATAAACTCCATTTTCGGTTATGAAATGGAACTCACAATGGATTGAGCAAAGGCGCCAAACTTGAGCTATCTTCTAAAGTTTATGATAATTGAAAAACAACAAATTCCAAAACTCCTTTAAAAGACAAACATATCAAAACCTAAGTGGTGAGCTCCATGATAGCACCCGTAATGTCATCAGTGTGAGTCTTGAGAGTCTTGACAGCTTTTGGTCTCGACACGGCAAGTAAGGTAGCTTCTAGTGTTTTCGTAACTGAACTCATATCATACATTCTAAACTGTTGGGCAGCTTGAGCTTGGAGTTGTGAGCTAAGGACTAACGTCCCCCATCTTTGTCTTTCCAAAAATGACATAGGTTTCTGAATTTGGGCTTTTAAAGACATTGGGTTTTGAGACGTAAAACATCTGCATCACCATCATAAAATTAACCGTTAAACACTGTTAAAAAAAAGATTCACAAACATGACAATATTTTTATTTTATTTTTTTGTAATTCGGAGAATACACTGATAATTTGAAGAGATGGCTCTTCATATACTTATCTATAATTCCATATTCAACCTTTTAAACAATGTAATCATAGTTTTCAAAACCATCCAATGAAAAGGAAGAAACCACCTAATTGCACTTTGGACATCATTTTTATTCAACATGTGTTATAGCATTCTTTTTTAATAAAACACATTTAATAATGAATGAAATTAGCACCAGAGGTGTATGTATGTAGGCAAACAATTCAAGATTATTAATATCCTATATGCTTTTGTCTGAGTTAAGATGTCATTTCATCTTGTCTCATTATTATGTGTTAACGACTTAACGGGTGCTTGGGATTGCATATTTTTTGCTTACGCTAAAGCAATGCAAAGGTATTTAAAATACGCATTTTCGGCTTCTAGCCATCATTATCCCGTACACTCAAAAATGAATCTTGTCAACGTAGTAATAGTAATAGTAATAGTAATAGTAATAGTAATAGTAATAATAATAACAATAATAATAATAATAATAATAATAATAATAATAATAAAAAAAAAAAAAACACCTGACACTATGTAAACCCAAACACCCTCTTACTTATTTTTAGTCATTTAACCATTTTAACTTTTTTGACGCAACAAAAGCTTTGACCGACTATATAAGCGCAAGCAAGTATCAAACTACAATCAACGATACGTTAAATATTACCTGTAAATGGGAGTAAGCTGTAGGTCGTGGTCACGGCATTATGGAAGTGGAAATTCATTTGTCATTTTTTGACAGTAAGTGAAACGTTTCTTATAGTACCATCGCCTGGTCGCATCAAACTTGAATATAATAGCTTGTGTTAAAGAGCACACGCTGCGTTGTATAGTTGATGCTTAGAAATATCTATTTCTGAAATGAGTGTTAGGAGAAAGTTAATTGGTACCTTGTAATCTTGTAGATTTACTTCCAAGTTCCAACAGTGATGCTAGTGGTTCGTGTTCCATTAATTAATGGTTTATGAACATGAGAATAGGTATTGAACATAAGTGCAACAAACAAAGACTGTATTCTTAAAAATAAGACAATGGCTTATGAGGAAAACTTTTTTTTTAACATCAACAAACTTCATACACTGAATTTCTATATCATTAGCCTAGTATTGTGGATTGTAAATGTTAACTATTATGTTAATATATCACAAACATACCTATATATTTCTCATCCTGTTTTGTACTTGTCCAGTTGCACGTGAGCCTATGCCAAGTTCCCTAATAGCGTTACTCTTAAGTTTTGTTTGCAAGCAATTCTTTCTGCTCGTAAGCCAGACCTGCTAACACAAACAAAAACATTATGTTATTTAATACAAACAAACTATCCATGTTGTTATAATGAAATTCTGTATTATTAATTTTCAGCTTACACATATATAGTTAATAAATTTTAAATTTGTGTTACAACTTACCAAGTTTAAACTTCGTGCACCTTCAGCAACCCTACTCTTCCATGAAAACCAAAAGTCTCACCAACCCTTTTTCTATGTTTCTAATATCTAAAATACACATCAACAATAACAACACAAGTATCTTGTTGACCCTAATCAACAATATCTTTATCTATCTAGCTAATTATAAATTATAATTATGGAGTAATAAGTAACTCTAACTTGACAGTTTTCTGCCAAAGGGAAGCCGCAATATCTTTATCTATCTAGCTAATTGCAAATTATAAATAAGAATAAACAGGGTATCTCATGGAATCCTTCAATGGGACTATCGGAGAAGCATAAACAGATTGAAAGTTCATAGGGAGAAGGCAATGAATGGTCTTATTATTAGTATGCGATAAGGCTGCATCATTAAAGCAACTCCTTTACATAAAACGGTACAGCAAAAACCAGACTCATTAACTAAATTGACTGTTTTTTCTTGATTATACATGAAGACTTTCACTGTGACAAGATCTCCAATAACCATCATATATAATAACTACTATTAAACATAAAGAGGCTGCATAGTTCAAGTCTTCAAGAAAATAACGACTCTTAAGAGAACCATGATCTAAGATAAATGTATGTATCTTCACTCTAAAAATGCAACCACAAAGTAATTGGAATCTAAGTCCACGCAGAAAAAAAATTGCTAATTCTCCTCGGTTACTTCAAGATTGTAAATAACTACAGTAATATATATTACTTAAAAATTTTGCTATGATTTTTAATCAAACAAGCAGAGTCTACACTTCTGCATATATAAAACAATACCAAATTGACGCAAAAGATGACAACAGTAATAATTTTCAGATAAGACGTGACAATGTTGATAGAACTTTCATTAGAGATTTTGAGAACTGCTATGATATTTTCACAAGTTTGGAGTAACATACAACTCGTCTTATCTTCTTTAGTATCACCCCATCCCAAATACTTAACGACAGAACAGAGCAAATAACTTCTGTACATAATCTCTACACAACACTAAACACTCAAAACAAAGCTAAAAACAAACGATAAATGTAAAACCAAATACATTACCAGGAAACTCCGCTTTCTAAACCGCAAGATCAAAACTCTAACATCCAATCAGATTGACAAGCATCAAGTGGTCAACCAGCCGAGAATGTTACTATTGTTTGTGCTTTGATCCAGTTAGATAGACTTGAGATTGTACTATAGTTCTTCCAATTTTGAACTCGGGTACGACTGTAAATCCCACCTTTGATACACCCTTATCATAATAACTCAACAAAAGAAAATCAGATTTAATAACAAAAGCATAGATTTATAAAAAGTCCAAGTCTTACACAAGAAAACTCATATTTGTTAAAATCTAAAACATTCAAACTTTTTAATAAAGACCCAAAAAGTTAGATTTACAAAAGAAAAAATATTTAAAAACTCAGCTTTATATATAACACCGAAGATTTATTCTAAAAAAAATTAAGTTTTGTAAAAAAAAATAATCAAATCTGAAGTATAGAACAAACAAAAAACGATTTGTAAAATTAATGAAAGATCAGATTTGTACAAAAAGAGTGAAAAGTTAAATTATAAAAAAAGGCAACTAATTAAACTAAAGAATAACAAAAAAAGAAACAATATATTGATCCATTCAAAGACATAAAAAAAGATACCATTGGCGGCACCGCAACGGCGGCGACTGTGGTGACAGAGGCGGCAGCAGCTAGGTTTTCGGCGGCGGCAACAGTGTTTCCGGCAACAACAGATTTTTTCGGCGAGATAAAGATGGCAACAGAGATGGCTGACAGAAACAAAGTACCAAAAATGTTAATATGCATATATCTATATAAAAAAAAACTATAAATCTAAAAATAATATATAGATCTATAAAAAACAACCTTGAAAAATCAAAAATAAATACCTTAAAACATGAAACCCTCTTGGTGGTCGTGGGTTATGATGGCTCGTAGCAGGTGGTTCTGTGGCCGTGGGGTTTTCTTGGTGGACGAACGGTGGTGGTGGACAAACGGCAGTGGAGATGATCGGTTGTGGATGGATACGATGGTGGCGGTGCTTCTTTTTCTGTTGTGAGGATGATGGTAGACTGATGTCTAGATGAGGTGAGAGTGGTTTAGAGCTGCGTGGGCTTAATTATGTTTCAAGTTCCAAGTTCCAAGTTTCAAGTTTNAAATGACAAAAGGAACGATTTAGGGTAATATTTGATCAAATAGATACAATTTAGGGCTTAAATGACCCCTTAAAACCGTAACACTTTTCGTCTTATCAGTCAACAAGCATTTCATTCACATCTTTTTCCTCTTCCAAATCACTTATGTTAATTCGTAACTCACTAAGTGCGAAATCCAATATGCACTAGGTAGTCACAAGAAAATCTCTACCAAAAATTACTTCCAGTTCATCGACATTACTATATTCAAGAACCACAAAATCAAATTTGAAAATGTGACCATGAATGTTCACTCTTACACCTTTCACTTTCTTCCTACCATAATCTTCATAATCAAGCCTAACAAAACCAAGCTTATCAAGTACTTCCTCCGTGATATAGTTGTCCCCATATTCCATGTTCAATTCCGCATCCCAAGCTTTAACACCTTCCACCGCACAAGGTGTAGAATACCTCATGTGTGGGGCATCGAATTCCTTAGGTGGTGCTCGTGTGAAAACAACAACTTTCCTTTCTTTCTCCTTTGGTAAACACATTTCATGAGGCAAGTAAGCCACATTGTCACCAACAACTTCTCCTCCTTCTAAATCCAACTTAGCTTTGTCCAACATGCTTTCCAACTTTTTCAAGGAATCACCGGAATCCTTGAACATATTCTCCAGATCTTTCAAATACCCCGAAATTTGACTCAAACTCTCCATTTCAACTAAGCAATTACTAACTATAACATAACCATCAAAAAAATCCAAATCATTAGCATGAGGGTTAGTCGTAAGTGAATAACACTTAATATGAAATAAGAATAAGTAAATTAACAAATTAAAACACTAAGAATTGAAAATAAACTGAAAATAAAAAATGTTAAAAATTTTACCGTGACTTCCATCCGTTCGGATGGACATCCATCCGNATCATTAGCATGAGGGTTAGTCGTAAGTGAATAACACTTAATATGAAATAAGAATAAGTAAATTAACAAATTAAAACACTAAGAATTGAAAATAAACTGAAAATAAAAAATGTTAAAAATTTTACCGTGACTTCCATCCGTTCGGATGGACATCCATCCGATCGGATGGTCAAATTACCTATCCCCAACCGATCGGTTGCAACTCGTAACCGATTCGGTTGAGTTTCTGAGATTTTTTTTTTTTTTTTAAATATATATATGAAAAGACTAGAAACTTAGAAACTTAAAAACAAGAATTTAATGACTAATAAACCATGACTAAAGGTATTCTAAACTTATAAAAACATTAAATATAATTAAGACTAATCAAAACATTAAAAACTAATCATAATAACAAATTACAACTAATAATTAAAAACATTAATCATCTACTCATTAAAACTACTTAACTAAAAACTGAAAACTAAAAATTAAATGAAACAACTAGAATCCTAAAAATTTACCGAGGCCACCAACCGATCGGATGGTGGTCCATCCGAATCGGTTGGCTCTAAACCAAATTTTTTTTTTACTTTTACTTTAAAAACTAGAAAATTTACGAATTACAAACAATCCAATTACTAAAAACTAGAAAATTACTCAAATCCCCGGCAGCGGCGCCAAAAACTTGATGTGTCATTTATGTGTACAAGTTTTAAAATTTATAAACACGATTTATCCGATTAACTAACTAACACATACGAGCAAGTATACTCGTCCGATATAGTAAAGGTGGGTAAGTCGAGGTTGTCCCAAGGGATTTGGTGATTTTAGTAATAAGAAAAACGTTTGTTAAATAAGGATTGTCAATCCAAATTTATAGAAATCTCAATTTAAAAGAAACTCAATAAGAACTAAACATATACATGTGTATAATTCCTGGATTGGTAATTAGGAGTATCATGGAAATTTAAGTATAAAGTTTGGTGTAAACTTGTTATGATGCACAACTAAAAATGAGTAGTTATTCAATCTATGATGTATGTCATGTTTAACTACCACTAAGAATTCAATCACCTAATTGACTCCTCTCGGCCTTATCAAATTAGTATGACAATTCTATTAACACATTGTTGTTTTGAAAATCAATTCTTTTCTTATGAATTCTTACGAATCCTTTCGGTCCTTTTTCGTGATGAAATCTTCTCAAATCCATTTTAACAAGTAAATAAGATGGGTGTCAAGCATCATATTCCATACTAATTCGTGCACTAATGTTTTGGAATAAAAACAAGTTGAAAATCCTTTCGGACCTATTTTTCCAAAGAATGTTTTTACCAACAAATTAAGCAAGATTAGATGTTATTTCAACAAACTCATAAAATAGATATGTTTTCATGCATCACCTTTTTAATGAAAAGAATACTCCATAACCAATCACATCATACACACAAGTATATCACAAATTACTCCATAACAATCATGTTAAAACACAAGTAAATAAGAAAACTTTCAAAGTGACAATTGTTCATTATAAGTATCAAGGTGTACCTAGCTTGAGAATTACAATGATTAAAATTGTGGAACTATAGCAACCACACTCCTCCAATTGCTCACTAACGTAAGTAAACAACTCCAAACTCGAACCAAGGCTTGAGACTCGAACTCAACACTTTCTGGACGTTTTCACCACACTTAGTAAACTTTCAGGCAATATAAGATGGTCTAGTAAGTACTTGGTGTAACACTATACTAGATATTGGATGGTACATGTAATCTAGACCTCAAGTTGTCATTATATAGCATAATAACACTTATGCTTCAAGTAAAAACGTCCCTCTTGAGTTATTAAGCAGAAATGATCAGCCACACATGATTATGGGGAGTAAATTCGTCCATAAATGCAAAACTTGTAACAGCAGTTATCACCATCCGATCGGTTTCTCTCCATCCGATCGGATGGTAGTAACTTGGGTATGTTCCAACCGAATCGGATGCGGGTTACATCCGATCGGTTGGATGTTGCCTAGAAAAGGTTTCTTTGCCTTTTCTTCGTTGTTTTACGTTGCATGCGTTGTCTTTCTTCGTGGCTTGACTTTATTCATTAGAACTTGATATTTTTCTTGATAAATATGTGTAGAAATCTTGTTTTTATCAAATCCTTTCGTCCATGCGTGGTCTCTTTCTTTCTTGATCTTCTCGAAACTCTCCAAATGTGCATGATCACTTCATTTCTTCATATTTTCATCAGTTTTACCTGTCTTTGGCTATATTTGCATGCATAAACACTTTTCCACGATTAAGTAACAAATATATACAAATATGACCAATTTCCATGCGTAAAACAAACAATAACGCGACTAAAAACATGTTAACTTTGAGCGTTATCACATCCCATGTGCAACTCATATACAACTAAATAAAGTACTTTATTCTTATAAACCTTAGAAACTGAGTAATAATAAGATAACTTTATACAACATACGTACCAAATATTAAGATATAAAAACTAATATACAACCCTAAAGCAACAAAGAAAAGTCTATTAAAAACGTTTAAAGGTTAACACATTTGTGATACCATGACAATTAAAATCTAAAACGACAAACATAAACCCAAAAAACTATACTTTGACAGCTTCTACAAAGCCCGTATGCATCGCACGGGGTATCAATATTTTGATAGAGCAGTATGCATTTAAGCTTATTACGCAACGAACAATTAGAAACGTACAACCTCAACAAAAACACATAACCAAAACAAACCAAAACTGTGTGTAACGCACGAGATTAAATACTATTTTGAGTGTTTCACTCAACCTCAATTAAAAAAGACAAAATAAACAAACACAACTTAGAAACTTATTAACCAACAAAATCCAACCATGATCAAAATGACAAAAATTAGTGCAGAATTTAAATATATAATACCATCATATACAGCCCGGGGCATCGCCCGGGTCTGAATGACTCGTATTAAATAATGCTAATAATTGGTAGGGATAATTATATTATGAGTAGTGATTGGCACATTCTCAAAATTTATTAGCACACTCCACTTAATGCATTAGACAGTTGTACTTTACTTATAACTGCTTGTATAGTTAAGTGTGCCAATAAATTTTAAGAGTGTGCCGATCACTTCCCTTATATTATGAGGAGTGTATCTTGATACTGATATTAATATTGATATGGAGTTATATTAGGAGACTATATCTTGTGTGAATTGATTGACATACTCATAAATTTGATTTAGACACTCATATAATTGAGTTGAGATCAATTTAGAACTCATATTTGTCATAGATCCAATAAACCAATCCTAGTCACTTATTTTTTCATCAAAATAAAAAATTACGAATAAAAAAAGAAAAAAAAAAACCCCACTTTCCACATCTTTTTTAAAAATAAAATATCTTGCAAACGGTAAATCATCAAGTGAAAAAAAAAATACAATATCGTGACGAGAATTAAATCATCTTTCTATAGACGAGCACTTCAATATATTTTCAGCGAACTTTTTTTTCGACATTTTTTTTGAGTTACATCTGGAAAAATCACACGTGATTTGTATCACAAATCACATGTGATTTCATAAATCACATGTTGCGATTTCACATGTGATTTTTCCAGTCGTAACTGAACAAGTCTAAAAAAACGTTCGTCGAAAGTATATCGAAGTGCTCATCTATAGATAGATGATTTTCTCGTCGTGATGGTATGATTCGTTTTGCATAACGATTAACGGTTTGCGCACTGGTACAAAAAGTTCTATCAGTCACGCCCAAAATGCGTGACGATAGGCATATAGTCACACACGTTTTTTTCGTCGTGTGTCACCAAAAGTCCCGCCACCGTAGGTGGCATGTGGTGACGTTGTTGAGTTCGTGGCCTTTTCCATCGAAAAAGAGTGACCAAAACCCCGAATATGTGTGACAAATTAGGCACAAGTTTTGTTGGATTAGTCATTATCCGTGACCGTAAATACCTTATAGTCACACGAATATTTTTTGAGAGTAACTATTGTTTGTCCTTTGGCCACATAAATATATAA
>LBNU01019034.1:87725-105186 GCA_014162995.1 Artemisia annua
TGAAGTAGTGAAGTGGTGTGTAGTAGTGAAGAAGTTGAGGCGTGTAGTGAAGAAGTAGTGATAAGTTGTGGTGTGTTGTGAGATTGGTTCTAGCTAGGATTAGGACCCGACATTTAGCTTAGTGTCATAAATTGGTGTAAGCAAAAGTCGTGTAAGGTTTTCTCCGCCATAAGGGAGCTTGTTGACATAGTCAAGAAAACTCCCGAGTTAGGTGCTCGGGGAGTGGAGTAGGACGAAGAGGAGATTCGTAGCCGAACCACTATAAATCCTTTGTCTCACTGTGCCATTCTTCCATCTCTATCTTTTTACATACTTACTTATATACTTGTCATATTATATACTTGTAGATATTGTAGTTTATAATTGTTCAAGTCTTTTGGTATCATATAAAGTTCGGATTGGTGTTTTCATAAACAAAGTTTTTGTAAATTAAAAAGACGTAAAACTATTCAACCCCCCCTTCTAGTTTTCCACAGAAAGTGAAGTGTTTGGAAGAATTCCCCAAATCCTAAGAGATGATGCAGATTGAAGAAACTTATTGATTTGCAGAGAAATCATAAGTTTAGGGGAGGATTGTAGGGAATAAAGCTAACAGTTACCACTGATAAGCTTGTGGAAGACACTGCTGAAGAATGCACTAGCAGTGGAAACACATTAGCACTGCTTGTACATATTATTACCACTGCTGTTAGGATAACTGTAATGTATTCGTATGTAGATAAGTATAGAAAAGATCTTGTGTATATTCTATTATGATAGCTTTATATTTATCTTGTAAAGGACTCCTTGTGCTATAAAAGGAGGTCCTAGGTCATTGTTCTAGGAATGTATCAACCCTAGAAAGCTTCAAGGTGTAACCCTAGTGATAAGCAAGATCACTCGTATTATTATCAATAATATTGAAGCTTTGTGTTAAACTTACAACTGTTCTCACTTACATTACATCATACAATTCATATTCTAAGTATTGTTAAGTATTTTCTGCGTGCTTAATAATATAACTCAAAGTATCACTCTAACACAAGGTGTGTGTTTAGATCCTACATTATCCTTTGTCAGTGAGCCTTATGGAGAAGATGCTTAGGCATAAGTTGGAAGTTCCTCCTAATCCAGTTGGGAATAATAGAACTCATGCTGATCAATTGATTCGTTTGATCAAGTGTAGGATTCGGGCACAAAGAGCTACTTGATCTTGGTATTCTGTATTCTTGTATCTTTCTTTTCTTTCTTTACTTTATTTCTTTTATTCGTTAAATAAAAAAAAAAAAAAAAAAAAAAAAAAAAAAAAAAAAACTAACTAACTTAGATTTGTATAGCTGTTATTCTTTGTTGTATGCAGGTTTTGGTGTTGGTTAATTACCACACATATGGTTATCAACTCACCATGATGACGACTGCATTCCATCAAAGAGTTGGCTAGTCCAAAGGGTACAGCTTTGGTAAAGACACATCAAATCTGTTGATAGCTGTAATGGTTTGCTCAAAACCATAGGGTACTCAACTCACCCATGCTTCACAGTTGAGAGTTGAAATGGTTTTCAATTCACCATGGATTTTATCCTTCTGGATTCCAAAGAATAGGCTAGCCCACAAGTATATGGCTTGTGGTAAAGGCAGTGAAAATCCATATTTGGTAATCAATTTACCAAGGTGATTTAATCAACCAAAAAATTGGCTAGTCCTAAGCAAACAACTACAGGTAAAGACATGTCAAATCCATTTATGGCTGTGATGATTTACCAAAAATCATTAGGGTATTTCAACACACCTATGATTCATGTTCTGAGTGTTGGACTGGTTACTAGTTCACCAGGGTGATGTCATGATTCCACCAAAGGACTAGCTAGCCCAAGAGTGAGTAGCTACTTGGTAAAGGCTTATCAAATCTACTCTTGTAGCTGTTGGTTCTGTTGCTGCACAAAGTTACGAGTTGCTGATAGTTCCTTGTTCTTCAAAGATGGTTACTAGTTGCTGCTACTATATAGAATTGGTTGCTGCTGGTTCTTCATTTTGCTGCAAATGTTAAAGTGTCAATCCTCAAGTTCTGCATGCTACAGATCTATCAAGAAACTTGAAGTTAACCTCGTCAAATTCAAGTTTAGGGGAGGATTGTTAGGAATTATTGAAGTTCTTGCTGATAGTTTATGCTGACAGGTTCCTGCTGACGCCTTTAGTGGTTTCTGCTGATATAGTGGTTCCTGCTGATAGCGATTTCCTGCTGATATAGTTCATCCGTAGGAATATGTTAGACGGATATGCTTAGTTTATTTTAGGACAAGATATAAAATATCTTTTATAGTTTTACTTTATATGTTTCTTGTAAGAAGGGTTTAGGGTTCCTTGTATTATAAAAGGAACACATGGTTATGTATTATGTACGACATTAAAAAAACAATCTTTAGTGATTATAAAGATCCATAAAGGATCAAAGCATTATTAGTTATTTGTATTCTTATTACTTGTGTTTATATTCCGCATAGACATAAGTTTATACAGAGATTCTCTATATAGTTTTCTTTTGATTACATTAGCATACTATCGATCCAAAGACTCAAAAATCTATCAAGGAGTAGATCCTACGTTACCTTTTACTAACTAACATGAACTCTCTTAAACTTGTTACATCCCAAACGCATATATTACTCTAACATGCCTATATATTTCATGGACTTAACCTCTATTGCTGATATTTTTATTAAAAAATGAAAATCGGTTGTGCTTATATATTTTCTTGAGGAGATTACGATCCAAACAATTACAATATATTATTATATATACTAAAACCCAGAAAGTGGCCCGTTCCAAGTACTGAAACCAAAAAAGTGTATTACATTGTCATTAAGCCATTGCATGTGGCTAGAATTAAGTGAGTACTAAAGTTGAATGTACGTCGTACATAGGTTGCAACAATCTAATGGAGCAAGGTACAAACGGGAACTATTCATCCGTCCCGTAAGAGCACTGTGCGAAGCACTGTTCACCCCGTAATTACCCCGTTTTGTGAACTGTTCACGTCCGTAATTGCATTGTAATTACCTGCACCTCCTAACTCTTATCTCCTTTTTCTCTTAAAAAAACCTGCTCCTCCATTTTTTTCAATCCACCACAAACTTCCACCATTGTTTTTTTCCATGATCTCATCTACCACTCATCTCTCACCTCACATTACACCCTAATACCACAAAATCACTTCCGGACCTTTCTCTCCCACACAAATATCAATCTCTCTTCTAGAATCGATTCGATCAAACCCACAAAAAAGGCGGGTTTCTTAGATCTGATGGAAAGCAGATGCGCCGGACATGGCGACGGAAGTGTGGCAAGGATTCCGGCGGGATCAACAAAGGTGGTACACACCCTAATAAACCTACTAACTGTCTCTTATTTCAAGGTTTGATCCTTTTTTATTACAGTATTATATAGAATCAATCTTTTTGGTTTTCATTATTTCTATTATATGTTTCTCACAGGAATTGAGAAACTGTTTGACCTTATTAGGGGGTTTCTTTGATTATGGGTTTATTCTTTTTATTATTGTAGATTGTTGTGAGTGATTTAATTTTTTGTTTATTGCAATATAAAGGATGAGATGGTGAAAACTGAAAACTTATGAGGTATGAATGTTGCGTATTTTCATTTTTTTCCAAGTATGAACTGGCCAAAAATTACGAGATGGTGAAAAATGATAAGGTGTGAATCTTCGTAGATCAAAACTTACTGTCGATTCAATCGTCATGGTCTGTTTTTTTTCATCCTTATCTTGATATTTTTTAAAGTTTTATGATTTATTGGTTTTGTTGCCTTTTTATAATTTAGGGTTTCCGTTGGATTTTCATTATATTCGGCAGTTGTAAACTTTATATTGCTTTTGGATTATAGGTTGCAGTGGTAAAGAGAAAGAACAAGTGAAAGTTGGATATGAATCAGTCCACAAAGAATATGTAAAAGCCGAAAGAAGATGTGAGGTATTCAGCGAGTGTGTTATCATGATTTCAGCCATTATTATTATTTTTAGTTTGCGATTTATGTGACGTTTTTGGGTTTCAATATGGTTAATTTAAAAAAATGTTGTGAATACCACGATATGGTATGTTTGATTTACAAACCATCAATGTCCTTCACCTCTATGTCGATGCCTGAAAAACAGTTTGTAACACAAAATGCTATTCACAGCAATTTAGTAGTTTAATTTTCAGTTAAGCACTATATTGCTAAAAAGGTATGAAGTTAAAGATTGGAAGTTTAATATGCAACAGATTCTTAAAGATGTTGTGCTACATAGTGTTTGTTAAATTAGATTCACAATACACAAACTAACGCTCCCTTAATGTTGGGTTGCTAAGTATCGAATCTAGGAGGCCGTAATGTAATCTTTGTATGCTATGCAGGTCGAGACCTATTGGGAATGAAGTTACGGAAGGAAAGCCAGCAAATCAGCTGATACTATAAAAGAATAGTGCTCTCAATCAAGTACATGTTCATTTTCAATAGGCACAATGAAACAAAAAAATAGTACCTATCTGTAGGGTGTTTCAGATACCTTATTTGTGCTCAACTTATACGTTTGGCTAAAAATCTCAATCGCGTGGCTGAAATGGGTCATTTTGGGGCCTGAAATGGGTGTTAGATACTTAGATCCGGGCCTGGAGTGGGTCCAACACAAGTGCGTTTGAGTGCTCAGATAGGGGGTGAAGTGTGTGCGGTTGGGGGCTGAAATGGGTGGGTTTAGGTCACAAAATAGCACAGAAATGGATGTGTTTGGGGACTGAAGTGGGGGCTTAAATGGGCCAGTGTGTGGACTGAAATGAGGCTAAAATAGGGGCTGACACAAGTACGCTTGGGGGCTGAAATGGGTGTGTTTACGGTGATGAAACAAGACTGCAATAGGTGCGTTTCGGGGCTGAAGTGTGGGGTTGTGATCTCGATTGCAATAGTAAATGATTATGGTATTTGAGTATCGTTATTTTAGCAAAGAGGCATACTGGGCCTTCAAGGATAAGGAGAAATATCCCGACAGAATTCCGGTATGAGTTAATTGCGTGACCTTTTTTACACACAATTCCTTGAAGTTTTATACTTTTATAGAAACCAAGCAGCTATGCCTTGACTGATTTTATTTTGTGAATGATATAAGTCTTCTTTCTTTGTACCATCTTATTTCGATAAATAATAGAATGTTGAGTCAAATGTTTGATATGTTCTTCAATAAACATAAAGTAGGCCTATCACGTTTGGATTCAAACTGATGTGAACCATCTGTAATGATGATAAAGCCTTATTTTTTTGTAATAGTAAATGTCACCACTTCTATGTGTCATTAGTAAAAGAATGTGTTTGCATCTGTCATTACTTATTAAGTAGGAGTAGTAAAGTGTGCTTATAATTTTTTATCAGCTTACATGTTCTTACTGAAAATACCCACTTTCACTGTGACATGTATCAACTACATGGGTTGACGCTTGCGATAGTAGTTGCGTTGTTGGTGTACTGGGAGATTAGAAAGAAGGAAGAAGGTCGAAGTAGACACTTTTTCAGAACCATCATCAAGAAAAAGGTATGACTAAGTATTCGTGGTAAGTTCATCGTTAACTGGAATGCCACACATGCACACCATGATTGCAAAGACGAAACAGGCTATAGAAAAGGTAGCAGGGAGAGGCAAAAAAAAAACCCCTGGAAAACCAACAGAGAAGTTCCTGATAATGTTTTAATAAGCTGTACCTAATCACTTATTGAAAAAAGAAAACACTTTTTTTTTATCAGATCAATGTAGACATGGTGCAATCACATTTTTATTTTTATTTTTTATTATTTTTGTATTTTTTATTTTTTATTTTTTTTTTCAGGTGGCTTGAGAAGGTGGTGATTCTAATGATGATACATGTGGTTTGTGTAGGAATAGTTGCGGTTTTATATGCAGTGATGGATGCCCGTTTACTTTCCGCCACTATGTTCTTCAATATACAGGTACCATATTGATAACTTATAAAGGTTTGGTAAGTGTAGTGTTGTTGATTGTACTTTTCAGTATGAGCCAAATGGTTGTATTCTTTGTCTTGCTAAAACTACACGTTGTAAACCAACCACTTCGTTGAACATGTTACAATGTGAATTTTTTTTTTGACTATGGATGTACTATTTGCTTTGATGAAACTGCTTATTAATAGCTGGAAATTTTTTTAATGAAAATTCGGATTCTTGAAAAACTCTTTTAGACCTAGAAGAGTAACATACCGACTTTAATAGTGACTTCATGTTGTTTAGAGAAAACCGATAATATGGATACAAATAAAGCAATTACATTTTCGTTAAAGTGGATTTTTGATCAAGTAAGCCATAAAAATTCTGACGAAAAAAGTTACTATTGTGTAAAAGGTTTATGTTGTGTGGAATTGTTCAGATGAAACATTTATTATTTCAGTCCAACACATCATTGGTAATTTTTGACTAACAAAATTCGCCTATCTGATAACTCATGTGTTTTGCAACTTTATATTTTATACAGGTGCACAAGCACAGGCTGCACAGTGATGAAACATGTCCATGGGTCTTCACTTGCACAACGCTTCTTCGCCCTGCTTGCCGAAACATATCAGGTGACGATTTGCAAGTATAAAAAACCAACAGGGTCATAACCAAAACTTGAGGTTTTTATTTGATTCATGTTTTCTGGGAGTGGTTTTGTTTTAAGGTCGTATATNGATAGAGATATAGAATAGTATAATGACATTAAACATATAACTTCTAAAGTTCTAATATTTATTTTTAATGTGTTTTTAAACGGGTTGGGGGTTGTAATCCGGCTGAGAATTACAACCAAAACCTAACATATTCCTTAAACAGGTTAGTTGTGTCAACCTATTTCAAACCCAGACTTGTTTAGCCTCGAACTAACTCATTTATTTTCATGTCGATCTTTGGCCATGTTTCGTGTCGTGTCAGAAATTGTCACTCCTAGTTGTGACGAGTGTTTTGAAAACACGGACTGGATCGACTTGTCTGACATATTTGGTTTGAAACTAGTTTGTTAAATTGGGTTGGACCAAAAAAAAAACTATTAATTGTTTTAAGTATCCGTTTGATTTTAGAAACTATGATTATAGTACGTGTTTATTTGGTGTAAATTATATTCTATAAGCTTGCGTATTTGCTTATTTCTCAACGAAAGAGATTAGTTTTCATATTTTATAAGATTGTTATATAGCCAAAAGTTCAATATAGAACTCATATTTGCCATAGAACCAATGAACCATCAGTCACTCATTTTTTTTATCAAAATAAAAAAAATAAACTTTCACCATTTTTTTAAAAATTAAATATCTCGCAAACCGTAAATCGTTACACAAAAAAAAAAAAAAAATCATTATGTTTTGAATAGCTGGCATGTTCATCATGTCTCTCATCATATTGGGATTCTGAGTTAGTTGTTGTTGGACTTGTTCAAATTCAGGAAGTCCAGCCCCAAATAAGTTTTGTCCACCCGAACCAAGTCCACCCAAACCAAGCCCAGGAAATAGCGGTGCACCAGCTCCAGCACCTCCTAACCCGAGCCCCCCATTGGCACCAGCACCTGTAGTAACAGGTGGGGTAGTATTAGCATTTCCAGCAGCAGGAGCAGCAGTACTTGGTGATGGAGCAGAACCACGCACCATGTGAATTGTGTGATCTGCCTGCAAGCCTACATGACAGTAAGAATTAAGCTAACGTCAAACCTAAAATGCAATTAGTGATATTATACTGAAAGAAAGAAAAAAAATTATGATCACAAAAAACTTATTAGGAAATTGCATTGGATCAGGATTGATTAGAAAGGCTTGTATTTTATAAAGATTCGAGAACTACCATGGAAATGTCGGGAATTATTACTAGTTAAAATATGTGCCTAACATACTTCCCATTAATATGTAACAACCACTTAGCTCACAATAACTAAAACCGTATAGAAGTAACATAATATTCGTGATAGCAAACTCTAAGCAAAAAATAAACAAGACATGCAAGTAAACTAGTAAAGTTACATAGATTTGAGCTTTGATCTAGTTATACTATAGCAATCCAGATTGAGACTCTTGCTAGGATACCTCAAACTCGCCTAAGAATTTAAAGTTTCCAATGCTAGATCTTCCCTAACTAACTCAATCCCCAAATCATACACATATAGAATCTTAAACACCGTTCTTTACAGAAGCTGCTGCCTTTTAAAACCAGTAAGGAATTACTTTCAGATGTAACCAAGATAACTTGTATTCAAATTTGCAACAAACAAGACTTGAACACAAATCTCTTCTACTTTATTAAGGTCCTTCAGTCCTCGACACTTTACTTTTAAGTTTTAACTCGTCTGTTATGATCCCACATCGGCCAAGTATGGGATTGGTTGGTGGCTTATATAGTCTATGTGTCCCCCTCCTCCTTTGAGCTAGCTTTTTGGAGTGAGTTCTACACCTAGCTTGTGGCTTGATGCGACTTATTATGGGATGGGTTCGTATCATCACATAAAACGAGTTTAGATACTACCTATGACTCAAACATATATCCACCATCACACATATAGACATTAACCTCGAGAACCCAACTAACAAGTAAAACCTCACAAACTAAGTTTAGCTAATTTGTGCATTCCAGCTAAAATACGCCTTTATCTTCAATAACAATGCTCATACTTGGGGCAAAAAGAAATGCTAGAACAATGATTAAAACTACAATCATATTGTTACAATCAAGGTTGCAAAAATCGGTGATTAATCGGATTGACATTTCTGGCAAGTTTTGGGTATTTCCGGCGGGTTTTGGGTATTCCCGGGAAGATTTTCCTTAAAAAAAACATTTTCTAATAGATATAAACAGCGACTATAAGTGATTAAAACTAGTTCGTGGCGAGTATTGAGTACATATAAGATCAAGCTTCCTACTTTTCATTACTCAACAATGTGCAACTCCATAAACCACAAAACAACAACATATCAAACATCATCAACAATATATCAAACCAAATAAAAAAAATTAATATAAAAAAAATAAAAAATATATATATACCATAACTATCAAGGGTTTGATCATCCTTCAAGATTCTGCCTTTATAAATCAAACGTTGCTGATTAGCAGGAACATCGCAGTTTTGAGCCAATAAATCCTTAAATTCGACAACGGATGATCCGATACTCGATCTAACCGAAAACTTGTTCCCGTTCGAACATCTGATATTAAGGTTAATCGTCGTCTCACCACCTTGACCTTCCACCACCGTCGCTTGTTGTTGTTGTTGTTGAGTTGACTCACCTTCTACACCCATATTCTTCTTTTATTAATTATTAATAAAAACAAAACCCTAAAACAATAATATGTATGTGTTTTTTTTTTTAATGAGATTGATGAGAGATTGTTTTTGGGAGATAGGGATGAGTTGCAAATTTGGTNACCATCGCGACGAGAATTAAATTATCTTTCTATAGACATGCATTGTTATATATTTTCGACGAACTTTTTTTTCGACAAATTTTTTTTTCAAAATTTTCGCCCAGAAAAATCATATATAATTTGTAAAAATCATATGTGATTCGTTAAAATCAAATCATATACGATTCTTACGAATCATATATGATTTTTTACGGATCATATATGATTTTTACAAATCATATATGATTCTGATTCGTAAGAATCATATGTGATTCGTAAAAATTAAATCATATGTGATTTTTACGAATCATATATGATTTTTCTGGGCGAAAATTTTAAAAAAAAAGGTTCGTCGAAAATATATAACAATGCATATTTATAGAAAGATGGTTTAATTCTCGTCGCGATGGTATTTTTTTTGTAGCTTCAAGATTTACCGTTTGCAAGATATATTGTTAAAATAAATAAATAAATAAATAAATAAAAAATAAAAATAAAAATGGGTGGCTATGATTGGTTGATTGGTTCTATGACAAATGTGAGTTCTATATTGATCTCATCTCTTGTTATATATCAACCATTGTGAGTATTGTGAAAATCAATCTTTGGTTTAGCTTGGCTTGGTTAGTTTTGTAAAAATAACTTTTGTGTCGTATACGGATTATGAGATAACATCGTTTTAGATTTGTACCCGTTAAATGGAGTTGAAAATATGTTTGTCTCGTATGGTTCATGGTTGAGTTTAGAACCTTTAACTAACCAAATTTTTATGTTAATTTTGTTTCTTCTTAGGTACCTTTACTTTTTCACATTTTCGGTTTGATTCCAAACAAGGTTTTCAAGATCGGGATCCTACCCAGGATCGTTTTCGTCTTTACAATATCGTGATCGTAAGATCGGATCGGGATCTTAAGATCCTGCTCTAATGTTATTTCTTAATAGTTTTTGTAATATTATACAAATCTATAAATTATTATACATTATAAACACAAAATATTATGAATGTTTCATATAAATATTGTCCTAAATTATGATTATGAAATGTCTAAAAAGATTAACATGTTGTTTTTTGAATTTTACAAAAAAAACAACCCATAAATTTATAGTTTTTTAGTTTGTAATCCGAGAAAAGTAAGATCGGATTGGATTAGATCTTAAGATCGTATAGTCAAGATCGGGATCCTATAAGATCTTAAGCTTGCAAAGATCCTATGTAGGATCCGGATCGTTTTTGCTTTGCAGTATCGTAAAATCGTAAGATCCTAAGATCAGGATCGAGATCCTGACAACTATGATTCCAAAGATATGAACTTTTTAAGTATAGCCACGAAGTGTAGTGTGATATGAATCAGACGATATGTCGTCTTGTGAGACACATAACAAATACTAGAAACTAATTATAACGTAACAACATTGAATGAGAGCATGAGGTACGCTAACGAGAGAGCTCGCCAATCCGAGGTGTCTTTCGCCACTGCATCGAGTGTGCAGCTCGCCAAACCACTGGCCAATTTTTTTGTGCCCGCGAGATTGAGAAATTTGCATTTTTTGACTGTTGCAAATATGCAACGGCTAGTTGTTTTGTTTTTTCTTCAAAAAAAATTCCATTTTTACACGCAAACTAAAATCTTTCACTTCCATTTCCACAATTTTTTACTATATAAAAAAAATGTCTCAACATCCAAATGATCTTTTTTTCAATAACCTTTTTGGGATGTCGTAACATCCAAGCCCTTCATCTTCATCAAATCCTGCTACACCTTCATCCGCAAACTCAATATCTTCCTCATCACAACCTCACTTTGCTTCGTTTAGTAGCCAATATACTATACCACCATACATACCCGAGCAACATTATCTTCACAACAACAACTGCTTCAACAACAATTTCAATATCTTCAACAAAATCCACCACAATTCTATTCGCAACAGCAAACACAACCACAACCACCACCACCACAACCACAAACCAAACAACCACCACAAGAAATCCGTGAAGAAAAAAACGCGAAGAAAAGGCTAAGACCCGCCAAAAAAAACAACAACCAACACCACCACAATCCAGAAAAGCTAGTCACACGTTAGACGCCCCAAGAGGAAGAGTTACTAGCCATGTGTTATGTCGTGGTTTTCGAGGATAGCGAAGTCGGAAATGATCAATATTTTTTAGCAAGGTTCTTAAAGAGTTCAAGTCATCTTCTCACCACAAACATACCAAGGATATGATTATAGGGAAATAGACAACGTTGAATGCTAATTGCCAAAAGTTCAACGGTATCAATAAGCGTTTAAAATGTTTGAGTAAAAGCACTGAACGAGGTGGATCTTTAGAACCGGGCTAGGAGTTCGTTTAAGGACGAGTCAAAACAAAGAGAGTTTACTCAAGACGGCCCATGGTATAACCTGAAAAAACACCCCAATTGGGATGCGGCCGTACCCGTTGATCCGGTTGATGTCATCGACTACCGAGTTATTCGGAGATGATCCGAGACCACGTCCCCGGCAAATCACGTCTCGCGAGAAAACTAAATTTAGGACCACGTCAAGCACCACAAGGAGTAACCCACAAGATTTTAAGGATACTTTATAAAACAAATTTAGACTCAAATGAGAGGTCGCTCAAGAGATGTACGCGGTTGCTAAAGCGAAAGACACGACAATAATGAAGTTGGAAAGAATGAAGTTTTACGGCACTAGCATGACGTGGGATGCCTTTATTATTAACATACAAAAAGAAGAAATCCGAGCAAAATGTAGAATGAGAAATTAGCAGTCGTCTACGTTAAATTTTTTTTCGTATCTTTTTGTAATTTTCATATTGTAATTTGTATTTTTATTTTGGTGAATGAAAAATTATTTGGTTTGAAAAATAGAAAATAAAATAAAATAGCAGGTGTTAAAAGTGAGGTTATGACTTAAGTTATTTGAGATGGTGTTTTTGGGTTTGTAAGTAATAGGTAAGTGGAAAAGAAAAAAAGCTATGATGACACTGAAGTTTCAAATTGGCTATCGCACCAGATGCTCTAATAGTCTAATACATACATACATTGGTCCTTTGATGACCTAACAATGATAGTTGAACCACCGGCGAAGATTTTGTCCTTCATTACGTGAAATATGATGTTATTGATAAATCATGCATCTGTCTTATGTTATGGTCTTCGAGCTTTATTAGTTTTGCTTTTTATCCAACACTTTTATATCTCTCAATCAAATCATTGCTCTTAAGGGGTGTTTGGTTGGGGTAAATTCAATGTAATTGAGGGAATTTGAAATTAAAATTGCTTCAATTATCTTGTTTGTTTCATAATAAATATGTGAGCTCAAGAATTTTATTTGCATGAATGAGGCTAAAAGTGGGCCATTTTAATTTCCGTCAACATGGGAAGCATTTACATTTGCTTAAAATTTTAAATAGCACCATTTATATATCTTGAACCAAACGCCCCCTTTAGGATGAGTAGTAAACCAAGAATATGGGCTTCTTATGTGAGTCCAGAAAATAAATCGATGAGTAGTAAACCAAGAATAAAACTTAAGCCTACTGCTTTCTTAGCCCAAATATCGGCCCACGTGTGATAATTTTAACAACATTCATTTTTGAGTTTTTCTTATTCCGTCCCAGCACAGTTAAAAGATTTGCTATTTGTTTTTGTTTTTAAGAATTTTTATCTTCATTTTGTAGTTAGATTAACTAATATGCAGCTGCATTTCACTATGTGAATTGTTTTGTTTTTCTGTTACTTTTATTGTTTAAATAAAATCAGCTTTTTGCGTGAACTTAATTGGTTGTTTAGCACAGTACTTATGCGCATTTCCTTTTGTTGTATAACTGAATGCTTATCTTTGGTAATCTGTAGATAATGTGTTTTTAAGCAATGAAGTAATTAGCTATACCTGTTCGCAGTGAATCCAACCACTTTCTATAGCGAAATTCAAAATAACTCATTGACTATCTATATAAAACAAAAAATAGTTTATGTTATACAGTAATATCACTTGTTTTTCATATTGTTAGCAATGCATGTCTTATTGGAATTAAGAATAATAAATAAGCCTTTTTAGGGCTTCCAAATTAGTTTCATTTAGTATTTAGAGAGCTTTTAAACATTTCCAACATGACATAGACAGCTTATTTTGTCACCATCAGAACCTAGGTTCCAAGCTTATCGACATCAAGAAGAATGGGATAAAGCGTTGTAGAGTGAACGTCGTCGTTGTTTATTTTCATTTATATTGATTTCCTTGCCACCTTGAGAAAATTTCATGTCATTGTTACCCTCACCTTGCATATGTCTTGTTTTGTGTATGAACATTTTAAGTTGGGTAATACTATATCTTTTTAAATTTTGTTGCTACTCACACGAATATATAATATAACATGTGTCCAGCATTATTTCTCTTTACTAATTTGGTTTATTGATCACTCCACTTGTCCCATCATACAAGTAGAATGATAAATAGGCATGTGGTAGGAGTAAATATAATTTTCCTTTTAAGTTTTCCCATTTCGAACAATATAGTTAAAGAAATTTCCATATATTTAAAAGGGCTTTCTCCACTAAAATTGTAGAAATTGTGCCATTTTGATTTTTGAAAAGAGCTATTGGATTTTGAATCCATGGGCTAAAACTAGAGGCGTTTATTAGTTCGGTTATCGGGTGATTCGGTTTATTCGGTTCGGTTACTTCGGTTAAAAAAATCTGGGTCAAAACGGAAACCGAACTGAACCGAATTCAAATTTGATTCACTTAAACCGAAAACCAAACCGAATAACCGAAAATCGAACCATTATAACCGAAAACCGAACTGAATAACCCGAATTACATAATTTTAATTAATTTTTTCATTTAGTTATATATATATATTTTTAGTACAATTTTTTTTTTCAAACTTAAATAATGTTATATTTATACTAAGAAAGAGTTTTAGTAATTTTTTTTTTCATATAAATACATAAAAAAAAATATAGATTTATATGAATTCGGTTTTCGGTTTTCATTGTCAAAACTATATCCAAACCGATAAGCGAATATTAAGTTCAGTTTGGTTCGTTTATGAATTCGGTTCGATTTCAGTTTTCAGTTAATGCGGATATTACCCGATCCGTGAAGACCCCTAGCTAAAACCATCAAAGCCACCAGATTTTCAAAATTGATCCTGAAATTTTCCAAATGTCCAACGTGTTCGCTTTTAACTTTCAACAACATTATCTGTTGGGGTCAAAGGACGACATCAGAAGCAACTTCGACAAATTAACTTAAGCTTATACAAATTGTCGACCGAAACAAATGTACAATTTGAATTCGTAAGTACAAAAACTTCAAATGCTACAAATGTAAGTCCTAATCTAATCATTATTTTCGGGTTGAAGTTCCTTGCATTTTCAAGTTGCCATTTTTTCCACAAAAAATTGTCGTGACTTGTTTTTCTTTTTAGTGAAGTTGTTATTATTAGATTGGTAAAACTCCATGAATATTCTTAAGCAACATATACGGTATATATAATCATATACCAAACCGAAACATACAAAACCCTTATGGGCTGAATCCTAACACAAATACAATTGGGCTAATGGGCTAACATATACATTCGGCTAATACTCCCCCGCAGTTGGAGCGGGAGGCCTTCGAACGTTCAAACTGGATCGGAAATCAAGAAACAAAGCAGCAGGTAGGCCCTTAGTAAATATGTCGGCATACTGAAAACGAGAAGGGACATGAAGCACACGAACTTGTCCCGAAGCAACATAATCACGAACGAAATCAATGTCAATCTCAATGTGTTTCGTACGTTGATGTTGAACGGGATTGGTAGATAAATATACGGCACTAACATTATCACAATAAACAATAGTAGCATTAGACAAGGGGTTGTTAAGCTCACGTAGTAGATTTCGAATCCAAGCAGTCTCAGCCACCACATTAGCAACACCTCGATATTCAGCCTCAGCACTAGACCGAGATAACGTTACCTGTCGTTTAGCAGACCAAGATAACAAATTGTCACCAAGAAAAACACAGTAACCGGAAGTAGACCGGCGAGTGACCGGGCAACCCGCCCAATCCGCATCTGTGTAAGCAATAAGCTGAGCAGTAGAAGAAACATGCAGTTGAAGACCATGATCAAGAGTACCACGAATATAGCGTAATATACGCTTCAAAGCATGAAAATGTGTATCACGAGGGTCATGCATATATAGACAGACCTGCTGAACTGCGTATGAAATATCCGGGTGCGTGAAGGTAAGATATTGAAGGGCACCAACTAAGCTCCGATATAAGGTAGGATCATCAAAGGGTGTACCATCAGGTCCAAGCTTGGACTCTGTATCAACAGGAGTGCGGCACGGATTACATTTCTGCATATGAGCTCTCTCAAGAATTTCTTCAGCAAACTTGGACTGCGATAAGAACATACCAGATGTTGTGCGGGTAGCAGAAACACCAAGAAAATAATTAAGAGAGCCAAGATCTGTCATTGCAAACTCACCATGAAGAGCGGTGATAACACGCTGTAAAAGTGCAGTAGAAGAAGCGGTCAATATAATATCATCCACATACAGTAACAAGTAGGCCGTGTCAGATCCACGATGAAACACAAAAAGCGACGCATCAGTTTTGCTATGTTGAAAACCAATGCGAGTAATAAATCCTGCAAACCGCTGAAACCAAGCTCTAGGGGCTTGCTTAAGCCCATACAATGATCGCTGTAAATGACAAACATAATCTGGGTGAGCAGGATCGACAAACCCGGGTGGCTGATGCATATAAACTGTCTCCGATAAGTGACCGTGAAGAAAAGCATTCTTCACGTCAAGCTGATGAATAGGCCAATCACGAGACACTGCTAGACTAAGTACACTGCGAATAGTCACTGGTTTAACCACGGGACTAAAAGTCTCATCACAATCAATCCCCTGTTGTTGACTGCGACCATTTGCAACAAGTCGCGCCTTATACCTGCTTAAAGTACCATCTGCATGAAACTTATGCCTGAAAAGCCACATAGAACGAACAATATTCACATTAGCTGGACGGGGAACAAGTACCCACGTACCGTTAGTAATTAAAGCATTATATTCATCTAACATAGCTTGTTTCCACAGAGGATCACGAAGAGCATGAACATGAGACCGAGGAAGCGGAGAAATGGTTGTGACATGACAATTCATACGCTCAAGAGGTTTAGATATACCGGCTTTAGCACGTGTGACCATAGGATGAGTATTAACGGTGGGAGCGGGTACATTTGCTTGTACGGGTGGTGTATTTGCGGATTGTGGGGTATTGGGCTGCGGATGTGTTACTGGCGGTGGGGTATTGAGCTGCTCATTGTCGGGCAGCGCGTTATTGGGCTGGTCAAGGTTAACAGGCTGATGTGGAGGAACATATGGAGGTGGAGTGGGATGATTGATGTGAACGGGCGGTGTAGGAATATTGGGCTGGGTAGCGTGTGGTAGTGGGCCAGAAGGTGGAATAGTTGGTGTATGTTCAACAGGGATAGGTGGAGTTAAAAACTCATAGGTGGTGTTGGTAGGCTTGTGGAAATTTTGAAAAGGAAAAACATCTTCGTCAAATCTAACATGTCGTGAGAGTATTATTTTATTCGAAGATAAGTCTAGGCATCTATATCCTCGATGATTTGCCGGGTAGCCAAGAAACACGCACGGAGTAGAGCGAGGTTCGAGTTTATGTGTAACATGTATATAAGGATAGCATAGGCATCCAAAAACACGTAAGTTGTCGTAAGTGGGTGGTTTATGGTAAAGCTTGGTAAAGGGTATTTCATTTTGTATAGCGGTTGATGGAAGGATATTCAAAATATAAGCAACCATGTTGAGAGCCTCTACCCAATAAGAGGGTGGTATGTGTTCTTGAAAAAGCAAAGTGCGAATGAGATTGTTAAGGGTACGCAACATACGTTCTGATTTGCCATTTTGTTGTGACGTGTGGGGGCAAGAAAAACGAAATTGAATGCCATTTTTGCGAAAAAGGTCATGGAATCGGGCATTGTCGTACTCACCTCCATGATCACATTGTAAAGCCTTTATATCTACTCCAAA
>LBNU01019034.1:116526-159473 GCA_014162995.1 Artemisia annua
AAAAGAGATTTTGTCCATAAACATTGTCTTCTTCAGTGTTTTGGGTCATAAAACTCACTGTTGAGGTATTGTCTTCTTCAGAATTTTGTTAATTTTATGCTAAATCAAGAAACATTTATGGGCTTTTATTAAATATCTTTAAAAGAAAAAAATAAAATTAAAAACAATATTACTAAATAAGGTATGATTTGATTGGAAAAGTCCTCATTAGGGGTTTTGTTTTATTAGGAAAAAGATATCGATTTATTTAGATGAGGTTCTTCCAACTTGAGCAACAATAAAACCAAATTGCAAATAAAAATAATACAATATCATATCAACGATAATAAACATAACAATGCACTAGAGTTATATTACTCGAAAGAAGTGGTGGAACTGGGTTTTAAAGTGGCCAGATGCACAAAGATTTTCATTTGTAATATAAGTGTACACGTTTTCTGACCGAGTGGCAATTAAGAAAGAATCATAAACTTTTATAAAATAATAACATTACTAAACATAATTCTATCAGGTCCTGTAGAATCGCGAGTTATGTCAATGCTTAAAAGATTGAAAAAGCCAACCTGACTAAAACTTACTTAATAAAGTGGCCAACATAAAGAACCGCTATATCATCTATGCATAAATTTCTTTTGCTCGCTTTATAAAGAAGAGAAATACTAAAATCACATAAAATTTACACACACACACAAAAATATATATATAGGGGACATCTTGGCTACAATAATCCTTATCAAAATTACACAAAAAATAATTTAGGACCCACAAAAATGATTCAGGGACCCACCAGAAAATTCAGGGACCCACAAATTATAGCATAAAATTGTAGGGAGTTGGCTACAAAAAATTGTAGCTAATATATATATATATATATATATATATATATATATATATATATATATATATATATAGCGAAATGATTTGTTATAAAAGAAAGAGTTGTGAATGAAGATAATAAATAAATGGTTTAAGTGTCATGGCACATCATTGTGTGAAAGTTTTTTGTAAAGTTTATGTGATTCTAGCAAATCTCTCTTAGAAAAAACAGTCATCGCGCAGTTTTCATTGCCCCTATGCGATAACAAAGATGAAGCTTCGTTATACTTGCAAATTAAGAAGAAAGTTGCACGTGAACATACAATATATGTGTCATATATGTTAATATCAAATACATGTATAGATAAAACTAATAAATGTATAGATAAAACTAATAAAACTGCGACCCTTTTAAATGGAAGCTCGGTGCAATGACACCAATCACACCCCCTTGAGCCGCCTATGAGAAAAGTAAGCACACATAAGCTACTAAAAATCAAAATTACTACAAGTGTGTAAATAAGCTACCACCTTATAGCTTTAGTTACAACTCCCATATTTTTCCCAACCATTATTATTGGCACCATACTCATAATAATCTTATGAAAAAAAACCCATATTGTTGCCAACCATGAATATTGGCAACAATATGGGTTACTTTTTATAGATACAAAACGACTAAGAGAAACAGATAAGCTTGATAAATTTCAACAGCATATATTTGTGACTTTCTCACGATGAAAAGACCTTTCGTGACTTCTATTCAATATTCGCCATGCACAGCTTCGGGCCTAATGGCCGTCGGCTTACTTTTTTTACTCGCGTTTGAAATACCGTTGTGAGTGGTTTTTTCTCCAAATCCGGGTTGGATGATAAAAATACTATTCTGAACGACAACTTGAGATACGATTTAACATATACAGATGCAATAAACTTATAACAACTGTAAAAAATAAGCTTAACATATGAAAGTTGCATTAAATTGGTACTCAAAAGGTCTTCGAAGTTGTGAATATCAATTAAAACTTGTTTACGCTCAACATCAGGGTACTCTCGCGTCAATAAGCAGCCGTTGTGGTAGCTTGTTGTTCTAGACAAAATGCATTAATCATTAACATGATTACATAAAAATGTAGACAAAGTAAACCGACCCATATCATTCACTTGTGTTGTCTTGTTACCCATATCTTTTCTAGCTAGTTTGGTCCATTGCTAGTACAAAAATCATTCAGCATATATGGAATGTTGTTTGTCGTGACATTATGGCCTAATTTCCGAATGAGTACCATATATGTGGCTATCATCATAAATGAATATCGTGTGAAATGGTGGTGGAAATGCATTAGAGATCTTTCTGATATTAAAACCAAGGGAAAAATAAATAAATAAAATAAAAATACAAAATAAAAAATAAAACACTGAGAACAGATATTTTAGCAAATATATATACAAAAGTTTGCACTTTGCATTACTACAAGATCGAAACAATGGATAAGAAGCAAGTGGCCATCATCGGTGCCGGAATCAGTGGTCTTGTCGCGTGTAAATATTGTCTTTCCAAAGGTTTTGAACCTGTTGTATTCGAGTCAGAATCCGACATTGGTGGAGTATGGGCTAAAACCATCAAAACCACTAGGCTCCAGCAGCCGAAAACTCAGTATCAGTTTTCTGACTTCCCATGGCCTAGTACCGTCACAGATGTCTTTCCTACCCAAAAACAGATACATGATTACCTTCACTCTTACGCCAAACATTTTGATCTTGCACCTTATATTAAACTCCATTCCAAAGTTAAGGGAATTAGCTACGACGGACCATGGTCAGAGAAATGGTCACTGTGGAACGGCACTGTTGAAGCATTTCCACCACAAGGCAAATGGAACGTAGCTGTTGAAAACCTTCAAAGTTCCACCACCCAGGTATCGCAAAAACCCAACCAACTTGTAACCTTTTAACAGTTTAATGCATAATTTATTTATTTATTTATTTTTAATTCTGTTATGGTCTGCATGTCCCTTGAGTTTTCCGGGTTGCTTTTAAGCAATTTTTCCTTCAAGACCAAATAAATAAAGTTCAATGTTACATCAGAAGTAAGAAAATGATGAAAGTTGGTTGGTCTGATACTTAACTCCTAACATTCTAAAAAGTTACGGTATGAAATTTACTACAAGAAGAAAGTGCAAGAGCTAAACCAATGAATCATAGTTGGGTCGTTTTTATTGTTACAAGTAGAGTAACCCTTATGGCCTTGTGGGAAGATATAACTTTATATTCCTGTCGAATCTTCAGGTTTACACGGTGGATTTTGTGATTGTATGTTTGGGAAGATTCAAAGATGTTCCAAACATACCCGAATTCCCCAAAGGAAAAGGCCCTGAAGTATTCCAAGGACAGGCGATACACTCAATGAAATATGCAGCCATGGATAACGACAAAGCTGCAGAATTCGTGAAAGGAAAGAAGGTCGTTATCATAGGGTTTGGTAAAACCGGACTCGACATTGCAAGGGAGTGTGCATCAGTAAATGGTAATTAAGTTGAAATTTTTAACCTTCTAAGCTGATCTTCGTTAACTTTAATGTGTTAATTTCCAGGACCAGAAATTCCGTGTACAGTTGTATACAGACGTGATCACTGGAAGCTCCCAGACTGGCATCCGTGGGGTTTGTCATTGGCGTATCTATACTTTAATCGTTTCTCGGAGCTTCTTGTTCATAAGCCCGGCGAAGGTCTTTTGCTAAGTCTCATTGCCACCTTACTTTCACCTCTGGTAGGTTCAGCTAAAAACCAATATTTCACGTGATTAACATTCAAAACCTCAAAGAAATTGTATTGGTCTTGCAAATTGAAGAAATACTGAAATTATAGCTCAAAAGATGGAATGTTGGCACAATAATGGCCCATAACTTCAGTATAGTCAAAAGTAATCAACATTTAAAGTTAGACCATACATATGCTATCGAGTATCAACATGTTTTGTGTTTCGTATATCGATAGTATCACCCTAAACGTTGTCTGATCACTGTTATTACAGGGTTGGGGAGTGTCAAAATTTGTCGAAAGCCACATAAACAAGAAGTATCCTTTCGCAAAGTTTGATATGGTGCCAAAACAAAGCTTCTCCAAAGACACCTACTCATGTATGATTTCGTATATGCCAAATCCAGATACGTTCTTTGATGCGCTTGAGAAAGGTAGCATCAAGATGAAGAAATCACCAAGTTATAGCTTTTACGAAAAAGGGATCTTGATCGATGAGGACAAGACAAAAATAGAAGCAGACATTGTGATATTTGCAACCGGATTTAAAGGTGTAGAAAAACTCAAAAACATCTTTGAACAATCAACATTTGGTCACTTCATCACGGGGTCACCTCGTGTCCCTCTATACAGGTTAGCCTTATTTTCATTTTTCATAAACATGAGAATGAATATTAAATCATGTTCCCTTATATCGTCGATTCATGATGTTATAGGGAATGCATTCATCCAAGAATACCACAACTAGCAATAATTGGATTCTCCGAGAGTTTCTCAAACATTCATACCTCGGATATGAGGGCTAAATGGGTGACAGCGCTACTCGAAGGTGCTTTTAAGTTACCTAGCGTTAACGAAATGCAAAAAGATATCGAGAGATGGGACGAATATATGAAGCAATCATCTGGTGAATATCATCATCGATCATCAATTGGTGCTTTAGAAATATGGTACTATGATCAACTTTGCAAAGATATGGGCATGAATCCTAGGAGAAAAAATGGACCTTGGGCTGATCTTTTTGAGCCTTATGGGCCTATTGATTATGCTACAAATTCAACCCAATACTCATCTATTCTTGAATTCCCTAATAACCAAATTTATTTACCAATGGGTATCCACTCTAGCGGCATCTCTGAAACAGTTATATCTCCGACAAAAAAGATTGTGGGTTCAAGTCTCGTGATAAGACAAAAGTGAGATTATTGCAGTGTGTGGGAAAACATATATTATAGTTGTGTGTGAGTTTTCTTTCGAAAAATAAAATCTAAATTTACTTTTCGTAACCTGATTATGAATTCTGGTCTAATTAAGTGTTATGCTCGAATCATTTGTAATAATGTATGTGTTGATTTCATTTGGTAGCAGTAATGATATGCATGTTAAATATTAAAATAAAATCGTATACTTGTTTAATTATCATAGTAGCTGCTATGTATCACATCGAACATCTTTTAAAACACCTCATTAGAGCCGTTCAAAAAAAAAAAAAAAAAAGCTCGTTACATTTTTGTAAATGTCCTGTTGAACATTATAGGTTTATGTTGAGAGAATTAGACAAACTTTTCATTATGGCACTAGTCCTGCAAATATGTGTACATAGCAGTATGTGAATGCTCATATCCAAGCACTTGATTATAACACAGTTCCTAATCCAAATCATTTCTTGATTCATTTGATTTCTTAAGTAATGCAAGTCCTTTTCGCGTGGGCCATTTGATGTTGATAAGTTGCATATGATTATGTTTATTTGGTAAACATGTGTAATCATAAGCGGTTACTTTAGACTTTCGACGCAGTTTGATCTTAAGCTAAAACAATACAAGTTCATGCACCACATCTACGCAAAAACATGTGTTTTTATCACTGGTGGTTTTACAATCCTCTACATTATATTGCTCTAATAATTTATTTTGATACTTGATTCCTTTCAGGTAGATTGTTACACTCTGTCTTCACTCATATGCTCTAGTTTCAAGCTAAAAAGTAAAACAATCAACTCAATTTGTTCCTATTTAAAAAGCATATGGCTATCTTCGGGAGACCACTAACATGGGCTGAGAGTCGACACTTGGGCCCTCAGATTTTTCTTGCAGACCCAGTAAAATTCCAAAACATATACTGTGTGTGATTGTACAAGTTACAAGTGTACCAAAAATAAAGCATATCAAATGTTAAATTTTATGTTCAAAAAAAAATGTTAAATTTTAAGAATTAACAATACACGTGTATTTATACATTCATCTCACAAGCAATGTCAATGAAATATGTGAAGTCTCCCAAATCTGGTTTAGCAGTTTTATATTTAACTTGTTATATATAACTAAATAATAATAATAATTGATAATCTTTCTTCCTAACAAGAAACATATTCATAGTCACACCTACGAACACCAATCCATAGATATAAACCACGTATTATTTTACTAACAAGTTTGAAAAATGATTATAATAAACACATACTTGTAAAATAAAACCCGACATGTTGAAGTCATATCTTTTAGTGGAGGTTGTTTCTTTTCTGTTTCAAGTAGAAGTTGTATCCAATACGGAGGCTACTACTAATCCTGTGAAGAGTCTTGAAACAAAAGAAAATCTATAATTTAACAAAGGCAAATCAAAGTCCAATGGAATCTCTGTTGTCCACTTTTCTTGCTTTTGGTGCCAAAAGTTGTATTTATCACAAGTTTGGTGCGCCAAACCATAAAGAAAACTTCAAATGTGTTTTCGATTAGACTTATCTCTATTGGTCCAATATAGAAAGTTTCTCTTTAGTCTTTTCTTTAACGAAAATAATGCTGACAACAACCGAACAACACACAAAAAAGGAATGAACTCGTAGAATGTTCATTTGCACTTGAGGGTCAAGTTTTGTGCCTTGTATCCGTGTCCACTTTTCTTGGTATTATAGGTTTGTTGGACTCCTTCAGGCCACCAACATTGATCGCTCATCTATCTTGCCAACTCAAGAACGACGAACGTAAGCGAGGGTGTGGTTGCCTTGAATTACTACTATTAGTGAAACATTTTGGTATAGTCGCGATAACTTGCCTACATTGATGCTTGAACTACCAACATTTTGGTTGAAAGGTCACGTAAATTATTTACCAGGTTAAATCTCCTTACACAAAAAAAGAAAGATCGTACTAACAACACTTTACCCTAAGCATGTTAGTTATTGTACATAAACTTCATGTAATCAAAGTCTTTTTGTTATCCACAGGGCATAAACTACTATTGTACTGAAATTTGTGTCAATAAAATGGGTTTTAAACTTTGTTACCTCTTAGGCTACTCGCAGTAATGTCACTCGATCGACAAGGAGACGATCGATTTGGTGTCGATCGCCCTACTGTGGGTACTCGATCGCCTGGTGTTTTTTCTTGGAACTTGGTCGTGATGTCGATCGATACAAAGTGCTATTTTTCTTGTGCCATTGATTGTTAACCGTTGTATTTTGAACGGGTTGGTAACCGTTGGAAAGTAAAAAAATAAATAAATAAATAAAAATTAAAAAAAATAAAAAATCTTTAACACACTTATAAATAGTTAAATACCATTTATTAACACAACATATAACACATTTCAATCCACTAAATCTCAGAATTCTCTCTATTCAAAATGACTAAGAAAACACCACAACCAAAAGGCTGAAAATCCCGATTGCCACAAAACATCCCGCAATTAACACCGGATTCTAATTTCCGGTTAACCGATGTCTCACCAAACGTCAATTTCTGACCCGCTACTTTAGATTATCAATCTCAACAACCTCCACAACAACAAACTAACAATCCATTTGCTATAAATCGTCCTATCAATCGTCCATTTATTCCACCGTATCAAAACAACCAACAACCACAACAAAGCCACTCCCGTCGNCATGAGCATACCCTGTGGGACAACCCTTTCGGAGAGAGGGACTTGTCATTGGCGTAATCTATACTAATTCTTTATTTTGTTCTACTCAGTTCCCGGTTTGGGCTTTCAATTGTTCATAAAAACGGGAGAAGGAGGTCTTTTTGTTACGTTGCCAAGATAGTCTTTTGCATAACCAATTGGTTGTTCAAAGTACTTCAATTCACTGGTCCCAAATCCCTTCATTGTTTTTCCGATTATTGCATCTCGACGGTTTATTTCACTACAAGGGCTTGACACAACTCGATCTCTTCTTTTTGCGGTGTCCAAACGGCCGGGAATTCATTATTGGTATTCTTTTTCCAACATTCTTTCAACAGTCTTCTTCTTACCCCTTGTACTCGGTTCTTAGTTTACCGGGGTGAACGCCTCCGAAAGATGTTGTCGTCGGGTCATCATCAGCAACATCATCAATTTGAATACTGGAGATCGGAATCGCCATGAGCCGACCTTGGAGCCACAGAATACTCTTGACTCGGATAACCTGAACCGGTTCAACATAAAAATCTGGATTGTCCGGGGTATAATTAATCAAAAAATTCACAAGTATCAAATCATGGAATTCGGAATATCAATTTTGGTGGAACATTATAATGATCCATTTTGACGATACACCGATCGGGTGAGCCATAGCATAATTGGTTGGCATTTCGACGGGAGTCACAACCAACATGTTCTCGAGAGTTATCACATCACTTGTGTCATCAAAGTAGAAAACTAGTCTAAACAAGCGTAGTTTTTAATTTATTGAATTTGCTTATTACTTTATTTGCTCACGTTTAGATAAGTACTTATAGACTAATTTTTGATTCACTCACAAATCCCTGCGAACGATCCCGACTTACCATCATATCTTGCTATAACGGACGAGTATACTTGCTCGTATGTGTTGTTTCTAGATTTGGTAATTCACTTTTATAAATTTAAAACTTGCAATAACAAACACCGCATCAAGTTTTTGGCGCCGCTGCCGGGGACTTGTGTTTGTATTCTTGTGTTTGTTTGATTGTCTTTTTGATTGATATATTGTTTGCTTGCTTGATCATATTTCCGGCACCGCCGCAACAAATTATTGGCGCAGATTGCCGGAGTTTTGGTTTCATGTGTTTTTAAAATGCTCATTAAAAAGTTTGCTTCCTAAATATGTTCGAAAATGTTTGTGAAAAAAACCCCAAAACTAACCAGAAACATCCAACCGATCGGCTGGACCACCCAAACCAATCCAACCGATCGGTCACAACTCGTAACCGAGGGGTTTAAAAGGCTTGTTTAGACTAGTTTTCTACTTTAATCCAAGTCTCCAAGAGCTTATTAAATCTGCAAAAACAACTAAACTACAAAAACGCGTAAAATCCTAAAACTCACTTTCGTAGGCATCACGATTGCATTTAGCGTATGCAACAAGCCTTTTAAACCCCTCGGTGGCCCGAGTGGACGAGTGAAGTCTCGTGAGGGTTTCCAGTGAACATACCCACAAAGTTCAAAACATTTTTATTTTTATTAACAATGTACTTATTTATACGCAACGTACTAAATAGCAAAACCGAGTTTAAGTAAAATAAAAGAAATGACACTCTTGCAAATACCAAAAGACATTTAAAACATAAACAATCTAAACACAAACACACAAGAACAAAATACGAAAAATGAAAAATAACTAAACATAACACTAAACATAACATTTAAATAAGCAACTAAACAATATTAGCACTTACTAAACATTAACTCACATAAACCAAACTCCTATAAGATTGATCACAAATGAAACCCTTGAATTCAAACCTACAACATTGTCTTCTTCATTCTTGAGAGTAAGTGTTTACCAAAGAATCAAGATGACAAAATCCAACTCCTCTTCCGAAACTTCAAAAACAACCAATAAGCTAAGTGTCAATTCTTGTTGCTTCAACAAAACCACAAAATCAAGCCCATCCTCATCAAGTGATTCATCACTCGACATTTCACCACCAATTCAAGACTACCTCAACATCCTTAACTCAACACCATCCATAGAAACATGTGATAACATCACCCCAACTCTTCAAGATTTGCTAAATCTTACCACCTCAACACCATCTCCACAACAACAAACTAACAATCCATTTGCAATGAATCGTAATATCAATCGTCCATTCATTCCACCGTATCAAAACAACCAACAACCACAACAAAGCCACTCCCGTCGAAGCCAACAATCTATGTATGGCTCACCCGAATCGGTGTATCGTCCAACAATGGACTCATCAACGTCTTCCTATTCAAATTATCAACATTATTCTCCGGTTAACCGCATGAATCTTGATACTTGTGATTTTATGGATCAATTATACGACAATCCAGATTTTTATGCTGGAACCGGTTCGGGTTATCCGAGTCAAGAGTATTCTGTGGCTCAAGGTTCGGCTCATGGATCATATCACGATTCAGTTCCAAATGATGATGTTGCTGATGATGACGACGACAACACTCTTTCGGAAGAGACGTCACCGGTCAAACCTAAGAAACGAGCTACAAGGGGTAAGAAGAAGACTGTTGAAAAGAATGTTGAGAAAGAAACCAAGAATGATTCGGCGCTTTGGACACGCAAAGAAGAGATCGCGTTGTGTCAAGCTTGGTGTGATACGTCCGAGAATAGCATAATGGGAAACAACCAACATGCTAAGGGATTTTGGGACAAAGTGATTGAGTACTTTGAAACAGTGGTTGGTGCAAACAGAACGTACAACTCGATTATTACCAAGTGGGAAAATAGGATTCGTCCTAGAGTTGGTCAGTTTTGTGCCATTTACGACAATTGTTATAAGAATTTTGGAAGTGGTGAGAATGATCTCACTGTTTACAGACGAGCGTGTGAAGAATACCAAATAGTGTATAAGCATGACTTTGTATTTGAGCATTGTTGGGAAATTTTGAGGGACCATGAGATTTAGAAGGATACTGAGATGTCTACCTTTTTAAGCCAATTTCACAGCCAAGTTGAGGGTAAAAAAAAAAAGCAAGGATTCTGAAATAGGCTCGGATGTGGCTGATAATGAAGAGACTCGAAATTAGCGACCAATTGGTCGTGATGCCGCTAAGAAAAATAAGAAGAAATCATCGGTGAGTTCCAAGTCTTCCTATATGGAAGATGTAGCTAAGAAATAGAAAACCATTAAGTCCATAGCATTGGGAAAGAAAAAAGAGCTTGCAGACGGACACTACGAGTTGAAGAAAAAAGAGTTGGAGCAAAAGCAAATGGAGTTGGAGCAAAAGAAAAAAGAGATCAGAAAGCAGCAGAAATGGAGGACAAAAGATTTGCACTCGAACAACAAAGACTTGAATTTGAGCGAGAAAAGAAACGTCAAAAAGACATCATATTCTACCTCCAACCAATCGACCCATCTTTGCCCGCATTACAACAACAAAAAATGCAGGAAATCCAAGATGCGATAAAGGCATACCACAACCTAGATTATTAGTTTTTAATAAGTGTTTTAATGTTTTAATAAGTGTTGTAATGTTTTTATTTTATTTGAATTATTATGTAATATTTTAATTATTAATGAAATTTGAGTTTGTGTTAAAAATGTGTTTTTTTTTTAATTGATGTTGGTCGCCCTTACTGGGGCACCCAACGCCTGAAGGTCGTTGGAGAGAGAAAGCTGATGTGGCAGTAAAATTGGGATGGATTATCTCTCTTTACTGGGAGTAGCCTTAGAGGAAGGGGTGCGCCATTCCTAAGTGTCAGGCATAACGGCACCGCCTGGTCACCACCATAAGCTGGCGCCATTTGGTTTGTGAGTGAATTAACGCAACGCCAAACGGTTGGAATTTGAAATTTTGTGACCATTTGGTTTAAACGGCTAGTTTTACCCTCTTTTAAAAAAAAGTAAAAAAAGAACAAATAAATAAACTTTACCACTCTATATAAATTCAATCAAATTTATACACAATGCTTACTTTTCCATCATCATTTCTTTACACGCTTAACATATTTACTTTCATTTTCACTCAAAAAAAAATGTCATCATCTAACCTCTGACACCTTCGTACGGCTAACATCTTCTCAATATCCTCCTTTTGGTACCCAATACTCTATTCCGGTTATGTTGGGTATGCCAAGTATGCCTAATATTCCGACCCCCGAACAAATATATAATCAATATTAAATTGCCATGTTGTCCAACACTTTCAAAATCTTATACAAAATCCACGTCAAGAAACACAACAAAACCAATCGATCCCGCAACCAACCAAGCCCTCGTCGTCCAAAGGCGGAAG
Source organism: Artemisia annua (assembly GCA_014162995.1). Taxonomy (NCBI): domain Eukaryota; kingdom Viridiplantae; phylum Streptophyta; class Magnoliopsida; order Asterales; family Asteraceae; genus Artemisia; species Artemisia annua. Next base: position 128,280 of record LBNU01019034.1, read on the forward strand.
AAAAAAATGAGTAGAAAAACGTACCACAATCGACGTACCTGACACCGAATCTGAATCCGAAGCCGTACGAGCTCATTCTCGTTGGACGGAGGTGGAAGATAAGTTATTAGCTACGTGTTATGTTGCCATTTTCGAGGATCAACAAGTCGGAAATGACCAAAAGGACGATTCGTATTGGAAAAGGGTTCTTACCATGTACAATAGACAATCTCATCATAAGCGTACCAAGGATATATTGACGGGAAAGTGGGCAAATTTGAACCCTAATTGGACGAGGTTCTACGCTATCTACAAACCTTTAAGACGTAAGGGTAAAAGTGAGGAAAACGAGGGTGATCTTATGAAGCGTGCTTGACAAGCATATCGTAACGAGTCGCAATTTGGAAATAAAAAGTTTACTCAAGACCACGCTTGAGAAATATTGAAAGTACACCACAAGTAGGATTCGCCCGAACCCGTCGACCCGGTTGATCTAACCGGACATGCCCACATATTCGGCGATGACCCGAGACCACGACCCTCGAGCAAGGAAAGACGTCCCTTGAAAAAAAAAGACCCCAAAGCTCGTCGAGCACCGTTGGAAGTAACCTGCCGGAATTTGCAGGTATGATGCAAAATAAGTTGCAACTTAAGCGAGAATCCGCTCAAGCGGCGTATGAGACAGCGAGGAAAAAAGACGAGGTCATAATGTAAATGAAAGATCTGAAGTTTCTCAATACGCCAACCGACCCCAATTTGCCACTAGAGCGAGCAAGGTTCATCGAATGGCGAAAAGATGAAATAATGAAGATATATCAACAACAACATAATAATGAAGAAATATCAACAACAACAAAATTTCCCCAATTAGTATTCTATTTTTTTAAAGTTTCGTATGTGTCTTTAATTTTCGTAACTTTTTTTTCGTGCCTTTTTTTTAGTTTCATATTGTATTTTCTTATTTCGTATTGTATTTTTATTTTATGAATGAATATTTAGTTTTTGTGAAAATTAAAAAAAATGACATGGGGCCCAAAAAAGTGTGAAACGGCACGCAAACGGCATATGAAACGAGAGAGGGGTATTTTTGGTGTGTGAATGCGAAATGTAAAAAGCTGAATTGGCGCTGATTTGGCACAAATGGCATGGTAACGGCATCTTACTACACCCCTTACTCTAAGAAGAGTTATCATGCTTGAATGTATTTGTTTATTTCTACTTTAGCTGATAGAAAGTGCTAATTATGTTAGTATACAGTCACAATTAAATCATTTTCATATCTCAACCCAAAAAACCAAACATATATTTCATTAACCACTACCCACTTCAAGCCGCCAACACCTTCGCCTATTTGCTTTGACCAACGGTGTGGTAAGTATTTCTATAAAAAAATCATTTTTGAAATGCACAGACTAAGTTTTTTTTCAATTTTGTAACCTGAAGGTATAAGCCGTAATATCATAAGCTATACATTGTATAACAATTCTGATGTCAAAACCCACATTTTTCTGGAAACATGATTTCCACTTGTCATAAAATTCATAAAAACCTGGAAAAAAAAACTTTATATATACTTAACATCATTTATGTACAAGGTTTCATAAAAGCATCATGCGAAAGCGTTAACTACATGGAGTGCGGGTGTTAACCAAACACCCTTTTTGATCCATAAACCATTTTTGCTCATAGACTTACAAAATGACTCTTAACTGACTATAATATGTTTAAGTACTTCTACTAAAAACATATTGGGGCGTTACAAGCTAAATATCAAAGTGTACGGATAATGTGTTGGTGCAAATGATGGCTATGATCTCCTTTGTATTCTAATGATGATAAAAATATATTATGAGACACTAAAAATCGTTAGTGATAGCTTAAAACCGAAAACACACGAGATCAGGTCTGGCACACCACAACCAGTGTGCAGGCTCTGTCCCGTGTACGCTCGGTTTTTCAAAGTTGGCTCTCCTCTTACTCGACAAAGTTTGATCTTTCAATACATGTTCATACATGATATTTAAGATGTTACATAATCTCGCAACAAGATTCGGACAAAAAGGGATGAACAAAATACCTCCTCCCATTTTATAAAACGCTAACTCAAAAGCCTTTTATAAAACCATAACTCAAAGCCCATTAGCCAACCCCATTATTGGTAAAACAAGTTAAGGTCACTTTGCGTAAATGTACTTTCCTCTTATGTGTTAATGTTAGAGCACAAAAAGTGTAAATATAGTATTAGGTATTTTATGTAATTTACGTATAATAGATAGGGAACATTGTATTGTTTTCTTGGTTGAGAGACCCCTCGCAACATTTGTATAGTTGCGAGGGGAAGCTTAGTGTTGAGAAGTCTCTTAACGTTTGGTTGTAAGGATATAAATACCCCCTACCTCAAGGGCATTGAGGTATGTGTCAATACCAAGTCTTGTGAGACTTTTCCCTCTATCTCTTTCTCATTTCTCTCTTTAGATTAGAAGTGTTTACACCTACTCTCTCTCTCTCTCTCTCTCAAATAGTAGGCTAAGTTAAGATTACTGTGACCAACATTTGGTATCAAGAGTCATAGTTGATACGTTTTAGTGTTTAGTTGTGTTTATTTTTAGCTTAAATCGTCATTAGGGTAAAGTTTTATACGTTTTTAGTCCAAAAACTAGTTACTCTCTCTCTCTCTTTATTATTTTTTTTTGTCCTAAAATATTTGGTTTATTTTACATGGTTAGATTTAAAAACATGCGTGGAAAAATATTTTAGGAGATTTGAGATACGGTTTTAAAAGATAACATAAATTATTTTATATTGAAATGATGATTTTTGGTTACAAATATGTGCTTTTGTTATGTCTAGAAAAGTGGTTTTGAAAGTTTCGCAAGTTTTATTTTTGGTAATCTCGCAGGATTTCCTTTTATTTTTGGTGATCTCGAAGGTTTTCCTTTCGTAAGATTAGGGTTTCAACCTTGAGAGACTTAGTTTGTGATCCTTCGCAAGAATTGGGTTTCTCTTATGAGACTTGAGTATTACGAGATCTTTGTTACAAATCTTGTCCTTTAGTTCTTTTTCAAAGTAGTTATAATTTTTTGTTGCGAGACCTAGAGTTACGAGACTTCATTCTAGGTTTTTTTGAGGAACTTTTCACTTATTTTATTACGAACCTATTGTTACAAGACTTGCCCTTAAGGGAAATTGTTGCGAGACCTTGTTCTTTATAATTTGTTACGAAACTTTACGTACGAGGATTTCACCTACTCAATCACTTACGAAACCTCTTGAGTTTCACCTACTAAATGACTTTATTTATTACTAACCTATTTTCCTCACCTTGCTCCTCACTCTAAATAGTTTCCCTCTTATACACTCAGCTTCCGTTGATACAAGCCACATTCATCTTAGTCACTTTTGAATTGAATTTTGAAAATCAAAATGGGAGACATGTCATTGTCTAATACTTGGGCACCACTCAAAGATAAACAATTTATCCATCATTCTCTTCTCCTCTCTCAAATGGATAAAAGCACTAAACAACTCTCAAACACTTTTCTAAGCCTACTTTACCCTCACTTAATCATGGCTAATGAGTTAATTTGACCTAATCCCACTTGGGGCTATGAAATGGACCTGAGTAGGTCAAAAGTGAAGTGAACACGTGGGTTTAATAAGAGCCAATGACTAGTTATAGACGAGGACAAACAGTTCCTGGCATGCCAGGCTCGTATGTCCGCGTGTCAGGGTATGTCTTCCTTGGTTTGTCTATAAATAGACACCTCTTGTCTTGTGTTAACCTCGCCTCTTGCCAAACATTGCTCCCCTCCATTTTTTTCTCTCTAATCATTCTAAGTCTTTCAATCTTATTGTGTCTTAACATCTTTCTATCATCGCATTGAGAGCAAACTTCTTCGCAAGACAATAACCACAAGAACTTAATCCACTCTTGTGTGTTGTGTCTAGTGTCTTCTTCTACTCTATTCTTTAGGTTGAGTCTTAGGACGTTTTAAAACAAATACTTATAATTCATATTCATTTTTAAAGCCTTGTCCGTGTGCGGATAAGCAAGGGTGAAAAAGTCTTGAAATTTGGTGGTCAACCTTTGATCCAGGTGCGGTCAAGTTGGGTTTGGTGCATCTTTGGTTGAAGCTTGCTTCCTTGTTGGAAGTCTTTGCGGTATTTGCTTCCTTATTGGAAGTCTTTGCGGTATTTGTGGTAGGTAGAATCGCGAGGTCTTTGTGGGTGGTTTCGCGTGCGGAATTCCGTTAGGTGCTAGCTCCTTCTAAGTGAGCATCGGTCTAGGTTATCAGTGGAGCTAAGGTTGCATGGTTTATCCACTTGCAAGGATTTTGGTACTAATAAATAATATAGGTGTCGCGAAGTCTCAACAAGAAATACGGATGATCTAATAGTATAAATCGTTGTGTTTGCCTCTTTTCCCTTAACCTGTTTACTTATGTTTTATGTATTGTTCATACCCTTGCATGAAACTTGACTTTTAACTTACTTAAATTTAAAAAGAGTAACAACAGCGTATACAATCCCCCCCCCCTCTTTACAGTTCTACAAGATGCTTGTCACGTATACCTACGAACATTTTATTCCCATAGATGCACTTTATTCTACTATCATCAAGCCCCTAGTCCTTCTTAAATACCTACATAAAAAGGTAACTAGCAACGGTAAGTCAATATGACTTAGTGAGTAACATAAATCTAAAATTGCTATAATCATGATTGCTACATAATCATATTCTCATTAAATTCATTACTAAATATCCATATAGTATTGAAACTAAAGCTAAACTGAAAGGTGATATGTACAATTGTACACCACTAATCCTGCATATGAGTGTTGTACTATGCGCATTATCAGTGTAATTTAGTGGTGTACACACCACTTTTAGTGATGTACATATCACTTCCCAAACTGAAACTGAAACTGAAACTGAAACTGGGTACTTATCACTTTGTTGTGAGATAAAGTGCAGCTAATTTCATCAAGCCCCAATTTTAGTTTTAGCTTCAGCTCTAGTGTAGCAAATTTCATCAAACACACTTTTTAAATTTTATCTTCCCTGCATGTATAATTAATATAATAGTTATTAGTTTAAGATTTAATGCTAATAAAAAACTATTTAATTTGTTTATGGTCGCGGTTGTACATGTGTGTGGTTTCTTATTTTAAATGGTTAACTTAACCCCTAAATATTCTATTTCAAGACGAAAAGACACCAAAAGCTTGTCAATGCTTTGTCAGTATTCTGTATTTAATAAGAGATTAGAATATAGTAAACTGCATAAGTTGGTTCATTATTATTCCCAAAAAGGACTTGTTGAAATCAAATTTTATACTCCCTCCGTCCCAAAATTATTGTCCAGTTTGAATTTTCAAAGTCAAACTGGTTCAACTTTGACCATAAATATATTATTTTTATAATATAATACTTGATGAAAAATTATACCATTAAAAAGTACACTTAAAACCCAATCTATTTATATATTTTGCATCAAATATTATATAACACCCACAAAAATATTTAAGGTCAAAGTTGAAAATGAAAGACTAAAAAAGTCAACAGTGGACAATAAATTTAGGACGGAGGGAGTACTTTTTTAAGGATACCACGTGACTCCAAAATGTTGAATACGACCTTTATTCATATATTTTCTTCCCAAACATGATTTTAAGGTTATAGACTTATAGGTACACTGTTAACTTAGAACCGCTGGTGAGTGGTGGGGCACAAAATAACAACCTTTCAAATGCTTGAAATCAAAGTATACTATATGGCTAATTGCAAGCAATCATATATCACTCGGCCTTTTAAATTGTACGGAATAGTTGTTTAACAAAACTAGTTCATGTTGAAACTAGAGATATCTATTTATTTGAAGATTCTAACAATGTTGTCTATCAAGCAAAACACATATTTAAAGAAAACTTATATTCTTTAACTTAAAAGTCAAATGAAACTCCCATGAAGCTAGTGCACCAAACATGCATTAGGTCTTAAATAGTATACATGAAGCTACTTTTCAATTTTTATTCTAATTGAACACCAAAACTGAAAAGGATTTAAAAAGCAGTCCATCATTCTCTTCTCTTCTCTCAAATGGATAAAAGCACTAAACAACTCTCAAACACTTTTCTAAGCCTACTTTACCCTCACTTAATCATGGCTAATGAGTTAATTTGACCTAATCCCACTTGGGGCTATGAAATGGACTTGAGTAGGTCAAAAGTGAAGTGAACACGTGGGGTTTAATAAGAGCCAATGACTAGTTATAGACGAGGACAAACAGTTCCTGGCATGCCAGGCTCGTATGTCTGCGTGTCAGGGTATGTCTTCCTTGGTTTGTCTATAAATAGACACCTCTTGTCTTGTGTTAACCTCGCCTCTTGCCAAACATTGCTCCCCTCCATTTTTTCTCTCTAATCATTCTAAGTCTTTCAATCTTATTGTGTCTTAACATCTTTCTATCATCGCATTGAGAGCAAACTTCTTCGCAAGACAATAACCACAAGAACTTAATCCACTCTTGTGTGTTGTGTCTAGTGTCTTCTTCTACTCTATTCTTTAGGTTGAGTCTTAGGACCTTTTAAAACAAATACTTATAATTCATATTCATTTTTAAAGCCTTGTCCGTGTGCGGATAAGCAAGGGTGAAAAAGTCTTGAAATTTGGTGGTCAACCTTTGATCCAGGTGCGGTCAAGTTGGGTTTGGTGCTTCTTTGGTTGAAGCTTGCTTCCTTGTTGGAAGTCTTTGCGGTATTTGTGGTAGGTAGAATCGCGAGGTCTTTGTGGGTGGTTTCGCGTGCGGAATTCCGTTAGGTGCTAGCTCCTTCTAAGTGAGCATCGGTCTAGGTTATCAGTGGAGCTAAGGTTGCACGGTTTATCCACTCGCAAGGATTTTGGTACTAATAAATAATATAGGTGTTGCGAAGTCTCAACAAGAAATACGGATGATCTAATAGTATAAATCGTTGTGTTTGTCTCTTTTCCCTTAACCTGTTTACTTATGTTTTATGTATTGTTCATACCCTTGCATGAAACTTGACTTTTAACTTACTTAAATTTAAAAAGAGTAACAACAGCGTATACAATCCCCCCCCCCTCTTTACAGTTCTACAAGATGCTTGTCACGTATACCTACGAACATTTTATTCCCATAGATGCACTTTATTCTACTATCATCAAGCCCCTAGTCCTTCTTAAATACCTACATAAAAAGGTAACTAGCAACGGTAAGTCAATATGACTTAGTGAGTAACATAAATCTAAAATTGCTATAATCATGATTGCTACATAGTCATATTCTCATTAAATTCATTACTAAATATCCATATAGTATTGAAACTAAAGCTAAACTGAAAGGTGATATGTACAATTGTACACCACTAATCCTGCATATGAGTGTTGTACTGTGCGCATTATCAGTGTAATTTAGTGGTGTACACACCACTTTTAGTGGTGTACATATCACTTCCCAAACTGAAACTGGGTACTTATCACTTTGTTGTGAGATAAAGTGCAGCTAATTTCATCAAGCCCCAATTTTAGTTTTAGCTTCAGCTCTAGTGTAGCAAATTTCATCAAACACACTCTTTAAATTTTATCTTCCCTGCATGTATAATTAATATAATAGTTATTAGTTTAAGATTTAATGCTAATAAAAACCTATTTAATTTGTTTATGGTCGCGGTTGTACATGTGTGTGGTTTCTTATTTTAAATGGTTAACTTAACCCCTAAATATTCTATTTCAAGACGAAAAGACACCAAAAGCTTGTCAATGCTTTGTCAGTATTCTGTATTTAATAAGAGATTAGAATATAGTAAACTGCATAAGTTGGTTCATTATTATTCCCAAAAGGACTTGTTGAAATCAAATTTTATACTTTTTTAAGGATACCACGTGACTCCAAAATGTTGAATACGACCTTTATTCATATATTTTCTTCCCAAACATGATTTTAAGGTTATAGACTTATAGGTACACTGTTAACTTAGAACCGTTGGTGAGTGGTGGGGCACAAAATAACAACCTTTCAAATGCTTGAAATCAAAGTATACTATATGGCTAATTGCAAGCAATCATATATCACTCGGCCTTTTAAATTGTACGGAATAGTTGTTTAACAAAACTAGTTCATGTTGAAACTAGAGATATCTATTTATTTGAAGATTCTAACAATGTTGTCTATCAAGCAAAACATATATTTAAAGAAAACTTATATTCTTTAACTTAAAAGTCAAATGAAACTCCCATGAAGCTAGTGCACCAAACATGCATTAGGTCTTAAATAGTATACATGAAGCTAGTTTTCAATTTTTATTCTAATTGAACACCAAAACTGAAAATGATTTAAAAAGACATGAATCATTTGTAGGTGGCTAGCTTGTCATGAGTTTAAATTGAAGTATTATTTTTCCTTCTTAATTTATGACTTTATGTATGAAAATGAAATGATGTTTGCATTTTACGCACCTCGTGCCTTCATATGGTCAATAGTTGTTTCGATGGTTAGTATTGAGAACACTCATGAAAAAAGGACGTGAAAGAGCGATTGGTTGGCCGGTACCCGGTGGTATCTAGACAATGAAAGTTGATCAAACTTGTGACAATGGATGCTGTTGAAGTAACTAGTTTTGTTTTAATGACGAATCGTTTTCTAAAACAGGTTCGAAAGTAGTTATATGTCAATTCTAGCAACCTGAACCATTGATTAAAGTAGACCATTAATTAAACCACAAATGACCTACTTCAAATGCAAACACAATTTTAAAATCTTTAATCCTGCCTTTCTCATGTCCCAAAGTTGATAAGAATTCATGTTTGTAATTTATCCCAAGTGCCTCATTGCTAAGATTTGATTTTCCAAATTCTGGTCATAATTAGAAGCACAAAAATAATAATGTGTAATTTACAATATTGGAGTTTATAAATAACATGTTTAGAAACTAGAGGGAGTTGTTTTAATGATTTTGATAAACTAAAAATATGATATATAATGAAACAGGGCAATCTCTACTACCTATAAATAGTTTATTTTTTATTTATTTATTTATTTATTTTTCTTCTTGAAATCTTAATTTTAAATCAATAAAGTTTGTCTAAATTATCCTTAATACCCTTTAAACTTGATAAAATTTTCAAAAACTTTACAACTTAAGTTATGTCTTTTCTTAATCAATTTTAAAATTGACAATTTTTAAAAGACATACGTTATATTAATTTTAAAAATCACACATTTTGTATTTTAAAGAAACAAACTTTGCATCAAAGTTCGAACCAAAATCCCGATTTTACAAATATAATTATTTGTCGCTAGACGCTGTTAGTTTACGCGACTATTCGTAATGAATGACATAACTAACTTATTGTTTGCTTATTTGTCCATATGAGACAAGCTGATATAATATCAGTTAATTGGATGATAGAGTTGGTTAGTTATATGATTGCTTGTTATACAATCAACACATACTTATACGTATTATTTTAACATATTTTTGATAGATATTCGTGCCTTCAAAAGTATATTCTTTCTATTTTTCCCATAAGGCCATATATAGGTTACCATTATTAATCAAATAAATTGCTAAAAAATAATAATTTACCTTTAAGATTTAAATTCTTTAATCGGACCACATGATAGGTTAAGATTTTTCAAAATATTTTTTATTTAATCGGAATCTACAAGACCCCTTATCATTTGCAACTTTACAGATTGCTCAAGTTGGCCACTTGACCCTTCTCACGAATCATAGTGCAATTTATTTATTATTTATTTATTTTATTTTTTTGTAAGATTAGATTACAAATTTTCAATAGACTAAAATACATCGTTGGTCCCTGAACTTTTCACAAAACATCGCATGGCACCTTAGCTTTTAAAAAACGTCGCCTGGCGTCCAAACCTTGTGTTTTTTAGGCCGATTGCGTCCCTTAACCAGTTTCGGCTTGGTCAACACAAGGTTTTGGTCATAATATGAGGGGCATAATAGTCCAATCACATTATAACCATTAGTTAACCCAAGCTAAACCACACATACAACTTGAGGAACCATCGGTGTAGTCACACATTAACTATGTAACTTTACCTTATCTTCTCTGATACGCATATTAATGTTTTCGCGGGAATCAATAAACCCACACCTAACAAAACCCCTATGCCCACCATAAGTACATAGACCTATTGAAAAACCAAATCCAAACAGAAAAAACCTCATTGACTGAAAATCCAAGACAAAATCCAAAACTTCATTTTCCATAACTCATCATGTCTTTTGCATGAAATATTATGAACGACATGGCGGATTATATTAGCAACATGCCGGAGAACGTTATCAGCAATATTTTGAACCGTTTGCCACTAACAGAGGCGGTGAGGACATCCATTTTAGCGAAAAACTGGAGGTTTAAGTGAACGTTGCTCACCGATGTTATAGTTGATGAGGATTTCTTTTATTTTTTGAGGAGTAAGTTTGAACGGATGCATGCTACTAGATTGCTGCTTCAGCTCAAAGGTCCCATAAGAAGTTTTGTCTTCTCTGTAGAGCCTAAACCCTTGTTTGCAAAAGATGACTTCAATTATGAAGAGATTCATGCTTGACTGTTGTTGTTGGGTCAGCGAGGAATTGAGGAGCTCCTTATACATAACTGGTATTGTGAACCAGTTACATTGCCAACCCAAATGTACACTCGTTTGGAGTTGAAACATCTGGGACTTCATTGGTGTATGTTACCTAGTTTGGTATCCTTTGAAGGTTTCCCAAATCTATTGACCTTAGAATTGTTATCCGTCAAATTTCTGACGGTACAATTTGGGACTTTATTGCTGGTTGTCCCTCAATTGAGTCTTGTCATTCGGTCTTTTGAACCAGGTCACCACAATGACAACTTACAATATATCTCAGCTGAGTAGTCTTCCCAACCTTGAGTCCCTTACATTGGATTTTCAGGAGTGCAAGGTAATACCAATTTGAGTTTGACACTTCAAATTATAGATTTTTAAAGTAATGGCTACTAGTTATGAAATGCAATCTTTAAAAATTCTGAAAATTCCACCTGTTGTAGTTATTGGAAGAAGGTAGCTCATGGATGAATGTACCTGTGGCATTTGTATCCCTCAAGAATCTAAATCTATCTGGAATTGATTTTGGAAACAATGCAATGGTAGCATTCATCATTCAAATGATTCGTGGAGCTCCAAGATTGCAAATGCTAGAAACCAGAGTAAGTGGAATGCAATATGTAATTATGCTTCACATCAGCCTACATTGCCATGGTTGTGCATCTGAATACTATCTCAATTTGCAGGTTTCATTCGAAGGTGATCTACCTTTGAAAAATTATTCATTACATTTAGGAAGCACCGGAATGGGGCCGGGCCAGCTCGAGGTTGTGGTGTTTCGATCTTTTCCTATATCAGTTATGAATTAACAATAATAAAGTGTGTACTTGCTTGTTCCCCCTTGCTTAAGAATCTTTATATCAAGCTTTGCACTCTGTATGATGATCACGCTGAAAATGTGGTGATGAATTGGGAGTTGGCTAGGGAGCTGTTGAAACTCCACCGAGCTTCCCCCACAGCCGTAGTGGAATTCTTCTAGTTTTTTTTTATGTTTAATCTATGGTTTGTTTAGTGTTTAGGTTGTACCCTATGACAATTAACGACGTATTTTGTTGTTCCTGTTTCATTCTATGGTTTCTTTAATGTTTAGCTTGTAAATTACCCTAAATGGTGTTGCTTGAAATATTGTGGGTGTGTTGTGGATATTGCAATTTGACTTTTGAAAGTCAAAGTCACATATAGCACTTCAACTTGCTATTAGAAAGTGCAGGTTGAAACTACCATATACAAACAACTATGGAAAGCAACATTTCCATTAATGAGTCAATTGGTAAATGGCATTTTATATTCGGTCTTTTGACTATAGAAAGTCATGATTAAAAATCCATGCGTCAAATAACCCCTTTTGACTAATAAAGTCAACGCATACAACAGCAAGTGTTACTAATTATCCGTTATAAAACCTAAAGTTAAGCATACATATATCCGTTGCAAAATTGTGTATGGACAAACCCATATGCTTTATCCTACACATATAGTTACAAAACGATTGTCAAAGCATTGTTCAAGTTGATTTGTGCCCACAAATCCACCATACATACGAACTAGAAAATATGTTTACATAATATCATTCCTCCATCTTTAAAGTTCCATCAGCACACATCAAAATGTAAAACTCTTTGTGCCCTGTTAGTTTCTTCCCCTAGAAAGAAGCGGACCATTGAACCTTCACCAAAATGTGCTTCTGCCCTCAACTGCCTGAAATTAGATGATGAAACAATAGCCACTTTCCTCCTGACCTTCCCTTGACCAACTTGAAGTGTCCTCTCACGAACTTCAAACTCTTTCTTTATGCTTTTATGCTTCACAACCGCTCTAGAGAACCCATACAAGTTGTACTTCTTAACAATTCTTGATGGTATGAACTGTTAAAAAAATGTACAAAAGTTATCATTAGTTTGGCATGGGATGCTTCTAATACACATTATGATCCATCAATCTTTATATCAGACTCATAATATATGATACAAATGACATTCTTATATCTTATTAAGCAACTCTGTGACTAGACTTACAAGTCGGCCATCTCTCCAGAAGGATGCAGTCATCTTCCTGTAAAATGCCCTTTCTTCTTGGTCATGGACTGTGTGGTGTTCCTAATTACACATCTAATTCATCCGAGGGGCTTCAAAATCTGAATTTAATATTACATATAATCAAATAATTTACACTGCTGTGAGATACTTGGTGTAGTTAAAGTTAAAAAAGTTGAACATACCATAGTCATATGGTTGGTGACAAAGGGCATTCATGGATATGTTGGTGCTGTATGTCTCCACTGTTGTGATGGCCCCTCCATCATGGTCAAAAAACATGACATTATACTCCTCCCCCGGGACAACCTGAGTAAACACCATTTTTTGACTAGGTGACATATTCAAGTCTTGGGCCAGTTTCTCCCAATACATCGTTGGTCCCTGAACTTTTCACAAAACATCACATGGCACCTTAGCTTTAAAAAACGTCGCCTGACATCTAAACCTTGTATTTTTTAGGCCGATTGCGTCCCTTAACCAGTTTCGGCTTGGTCAACGCAAGGTTTTGGTCATAATATGAGGGGCATAATAGTCCAATCACATTATAACCATTAGTTAACCCAAGCTAAACCACACATACAACTTGAGGGACCATCGGTGTAGTCACACATTAACTATGTAACTTTACCTTATCTTCTCTGATACGCATATTAATGTTTTCGCGGGAATCAATAAACCCACACCCAACAAAACCCCTATGCCCACCATAAGTACATAGACCTATTGAAAAACCAAATCCAAACAGAAAAAACCTCATTGACTGAAAATCCAAGACGAAATCTAAAACTTCATTTTCCATAACTCATCATGTCTTTTGCATGAAATATTATGAACGACATGGCGGATTATATTAGCAACATGTCGGAGAACGTTATCAGCAATATTTTGAACCGTTTGCCACTAACAGAGGCAGTGACGACATCCATTTTAGCGAAAAACTGGAGGTTTAAGTGGACGTTGCTCACCGATGTTATAGTTGATGAGGATTTCTTTTATTTTTTGAGGAGTAAGTTTGAAGGGATGCATGTTACTAGATTGTTGCTTCAGCTCAAAGGTCCCATAAGAAGTTTTGTCTTCTCTGTAGAGCCTAAACCCTTGTTTGCAAAAGATGACTTCAATTATGAAGAGATTCATGCTTGGCTGTTGTTGTTGGGTCATCGAGGAATTGAGGAGCTCCTTATACATAACTGGTATTGTGAACCAGTTACATTGCCAACCCAAATGTACACTCGTTTGGAGTTGAAACATCTGGGACTTCATTGGTGTATGTTACCTAGTTTGGTATCCTTTGAAGGTTTCCCAAATCTATTGACCTTAGAATTGTTATCCGTCAAATTTCTGACGGTACAATTTGGGACTTTATTGCTGGTTGTCTCTCAGTTGAGTCTCTTAAAATCAATCGTACTGATACAAAAGAGATGAGACTATTGGATATTGCACNTTCACAACTTAACTTTTAATACTAAAATTGTAAGCTTGTCCAATAACATAAAAGACAGTGACAACATTTTCAACTTGCATACTTATAAAACTAAAATCATAAGTTGAAATCATAACATAAGCTTGCAAGCGGAAAGGTCTACTACTTGCATTTAAAAGGATTAAACATGCCTGCTTGTTATTCTATCCATCCCTCTTTATTTATAACCACCTACCACAAAGCTACTTTCCTTCATAGCACGATGTGGGATGCTAGTTAAAACCCAATTGATGGTATATTTGAATTTAGGGCAAATAGCACAAAAGTGTACCCAACTTATACTCAATTCAAATTTAAGGTACTCTACTTTTTTTTTCTCAATTTAGTATACCCAACTTATTTTTCATTGCAATGTAAGACACTTAGTAGGTTTCCCAGTCATTTTAAAAGTATAGCAGGTTCCTTTGCCAAGTAAGCTTCCACATGATCTTATTCATTTCCTTTCCCCTTTGTAACTTGGCTAGGACAAAATTAGAGCGTCAAATTCATCTCATTCTTCAATGTAATGAATAGTAGTCTGTTAAAAAAGCCAATCTTTCTGCTGGAACATTAGTATAGGCTGTTAAAAATAGACCCGTATAAACAACATATATAAGCTTTAAACATTGAAACCATAAGATGGCCTGCACAAACAGAAATAGTAGATTCTGCACAAACACATATAGGACAATGCTTTAAACACTAAAAGTATATTCTTGTTGTTTGCCACTAACATTGAAACCATAAATTACATAGTCAAGTTGGAAGTTGGGCATAGATAAACAAAAGATGGGTTGCACAAACACAAAAGATGCCCTAACCCTACACTAAAATGACCAAATTGCCATTGCTATTCTAAACAAATATTGCCCTTTCAGGTGTAGTCCCTTCTCCATTAGGATTTGGCAATGGTTTCCTATTCCAATTGTTTGCTACTAATCTTGCAGACACCTTTCTTGTTCTTACAGGTGGTGCAAGTGGTGCAACTGGTTCTTCATTCATAGCTTCAACATCAAATTCATCTTCTGTAACTTCCTTCACAACTTCAACATCAACTAGCTGAAGCTTATCTGTAATTAAATCCATATCTTCTTCCACATTCACATTCTCATATTCCACTGGTACCTCATTCCATTGTGGATCTTCATGTACATCTGGTTCTTCATCTCCCTGCAAAACAAAAACAATACTACTTACACTTTCCATATTACCTAAAAAACATAAACAATAATGTTTACTCTTTACACTTACCATTGCATTTTTCCCTTTTCCTCTGTTGCATGTGTTACTTGGGCCTGCTCCACCACCTCTGTTGCTTGGGCTTGGACCACCACCTATGTTGCTTGGGCTTGGACCACCACCTCTGTTGCTTGGGCTTGGACCACCACCTCTCTTTCTTGGTACTGAACCGCCACCTCTGTTGCTTGGGCATGAACCACCACCTGTATTGTTTGGGCCTAAACCACCTCTATTACCTATGTTGCTTGGTCCTGCGCCACCTCTTCCCCTTTTTCTACTACTTGGGACCCTAGCATTAACAGGATCCTCAACAAGTGGCCTACCATTCTTCTTTGGTTCCTTAGTTGGTTTAGTTTCAGTTGGGTAAACGCAAGTAGCCTTTGTATGACCTTCCCGATAACAGTTTTGGCAAGTCATCACTCTAGTATGCCTAGCAACATGCTTATTTAGTTCACTTTTATCTTTCTTTCTTGCAACAGGTGGCCTTCCTGGCATTCTTGTTTCAACAGGTGGAAGACAAGTTGTATGTTTTACTTTTTTCCACTGATCAGTTCCTTTAACTGGCTTTATTAGGATCCTCTGGAACAATAACTTCACCCTTAACTTTCTTTGGTTTCTTCTGATCAAACCCACACCTAACCAAAAGCTTTTCACTGCTACTCTTATAATACCAAAGTTGATACCCATTAGCGACTGAATAAAATATCAAACAATCTTTCAATTGATCAAAGCTTTCATATCTCTCGCCTAATACTGGTTTTTTCAACTTCCAGTGTATGTTGGGATCATGTATAATCCACTTCTCATCCTTTTTATCAATCATTTCATCATCTGAATCCATAATAGGCAAATCTGCATCACTTTCAACTGCTGGTTCAACATGCTCTTGTTCTTTATGACTATCTACACCAACTTTAGCAAAGATTGGATCACCGTCCTGTTTAGCCTCATCTTCATTGTCACTTTCAAGTGGCATATGAAAATCATAATCATCTAAACTACTTTTTTGGGTCTTTCTATTAGCCTTATTTAATCTAACTTGCCTTAACTCTTCTTCACCCTCTGATAGATGGTCAAGTGATGCAACATCACTATCAGTGTCACTATTATCTGACCCATACTCTTTTTCATCATCTATCTCACTATTAACCATACTCAAATCCTCATTATTATGACCAAGATATAAGCTAATTCTACCTTTGTTTGCATTCCCAATTTTCACAAATTCAGCCAAATCATCATCACACTTGATTAAACTAATACCTTTAGCTAATGATTTTTTTGGATGGTTGTAATATAGCTCAGTTACTACCGTCTCTGTCGTTGATTGAACGTATTCTAACAAGTCTTCAAACTTGAAACGACTAACTTCAACCTTATGAAAAGTGAGTTTTTTACCTTTGACATAGGTTAAAGGATTATGAGTGAAACTCCCCCCATGATAAACATCCATTGTCAGCAAAATCTTTGATGATGAAGCCTCCATCCTGTAAAAAAATATTAAAGAGGATAAACATTTGAGTATGATACGCAAAAACTCGAAAAGTACTCAAACACATGTTACTTACAAAAACCTATGGCAAATTTGGTATCTTGTTTTGTTAACTGGAAGAAATTATATTAAAGAACAGTCCAAAATATAACTCAGTAGGCAAATTTGGCAAATTTGGTATCTTGTTTTGACCAAACCACGAGTCATGAGTTACGAACAAGGTTGAAAATCAATATTCTTAAAAGGATAAAGCTCTTGCTTTATTTAATGAACTAAACATACGAACAAGAATTAGAGATTGGAAATCAATATTCTTAAAAGGCACATCATATATAATTGATTGGAAATAACCAAAATATAACTCAATGAAAAAGAATTAGAGATTGAGGGATTAGTTTACTTACCTTATTCATCAAAAGGACGTGAAGAAATTTGGGATTGGAGAAGGGATTTGGGATTTTGTTTCTGGGGTTGAAGAAAGAATTAGGGATTTGGATTGAACTTTAGTTAGAAAGAATTATATAAGAGTGTATAATGTAAATAAAAGCCACTGTCACTAAATAAGTTACCGGGAACCGGAGGTAAACCCACAAAGTGTCTTACATTGCAATGAAAAATAAGTTGGGTATACTAAATTGGGAAAAAAAAAGTTGAGTACCTTAAATTAGAATTGAGTATAAGTTGGGTACACTTTTGTGCTATTTGCCCTTATTTTAATACAATGAATAGTAATTAAGAAAGAGTACTAAATATAATGCATGAGTATTATTTATTGCAATAAATACTATTCATTACTTTAATATGTCTTTACTTTGACTAACCTTTTGAAATTTTATATAAACAATAAAAGCTCATTTACATGTATATGTATCTCGTTAACAATATCAAAATGAACTCAATATTGTTATATGTTGGTTAAGTTTATTTTTATTATTTTTTTTATTTATTTTTTATTTTTTATTTTTTCTTCTTCTCATTCATTCTTATGTAATTTGAGTGACTTAAAGTACATTTAGTGTGATATTCAATGTATATATTGGAGCAAAAATTATAGTAAATTATTTTAATACTATTAGTGACTATATTGGAGATGCTTAACTATAGAAGTCCACTATTTGTCACTCTTCAACTCCGCTTTCCATTTTACCACATGTAATCATCTTAGAGTTTGGAAGATTTTTAGTAACAACATTTACGAAGATAGATCATTTCCCTTTTCAAAAACGCACCTTGTTCCTAAAAATTTTGTTTATAGTTATTGCTTAGTTACTTCATGAAATATTTTGCACCCAATCGTTTTTTTGTCTAAGTTCCGCTATTGACAATATGTTTTTCAAGTGTCTCATAATCACTAAGCATTTGTAGTTCTGCACATAATATCGGTGATGACTACAAGCACAAATGGTTATACCTCATTTGTTTTGAAGGAAACAACGACCCTGAATCAGTAAAGATTCATTTTGAAAGCTTTAACCCAAGTAAATAAATAAATAGATAAATAAATAAAAATAGTTTAAATATTTAACAAAACTCATTATGATTATAGCTCTTAACTTTCTACTGAATCAACAAAATTACTATATATATATCAAGGTAAATTTGAGTTCACTCACCATCTATAAATGTTAGCAATTTATGTTTTGATTACTTGTGTCTTAATGATATCCAAGCTCTTAAACTAAATAGTTGTGATTGATTGAGACATGTGAGACATATTTGTCATTACTTTAAAGATACACTAAGCAAACACCAGTCGAAAATTGTTATCACAATTAATAAATTTTACATCATCATAACATGCTAATCCTATGTCATGTTAAAAACACGAATAGTTGTTAATTTGTTATCATTTCATCAACGAGGCCTTTTCTATCACGTATGTAAAATGATTTTAAGATTGTAATAATTATTACTATATATAAACAGTGAAAAGCCATATTAAAATTAAACGAGGTGGAATTGATTTCTTCATAAGAAGATTAATATTTTCATTTGGAGAGTTCTTCATGATCGTCTTCCAACAAGGTGGAAACTTAGCCGGAAAGGAATTGATTTGGACACGATTTCCTGTCCGATTTGTGACTCTAGTGTTGAATCTACATAACATATTTTGTGGTTTTGTTCTCTAGCTACTTCAGTTTGGCATTGAGTCTTCGTATGACTGGACATGCAGATTCCGAGTCCCTCTAATCTCCATGATTTATTCAATTGGTTAGATGACATGCGTATTTCATCTTCACGGAAAGCTATCTTGGAAGTTATTTGTGGAGTTTTCCTTTGGTCCTTGTGGAACTTTCGGAACGAGATGATATTTGGCACTACTCCCCCTCAGCGCAACATCTTATTTGACAAGATTGTTGATTGTTCTTATAGGTGGTATTCAAATAGAAACAAATTGTCTTCCCTTTCTTGTTACAATTTGCTCCAAAACCTTTAATGGTTTATACCTTGTAATTGTTTTTCTAGCTTCTTGCTAGCTTTTAATATAATTTCGCTGTTCAAAAAAAATAAAAAATAAAATAAAAAATAAGTATGGAAAAGGCTAAATTACTCTATCATTTTCAAGAATTTATAAATACCCTTTATTTTCCAGTTATCTAGTCATGATAATTTGACATCTCATAAAAGTTAAATATAAAAATTAAAAAAGCACATATAATCACACAGTCAATACAAACTGTACATTAAATTTTTTCCGCGAAAATATACAGTTTCAAATCTCTTCTTTTAAACTAACACATACATATCAGTAAAGTTATTGTGACGTAAATCTCGCAATCTAAGACAATTCATAATGAATAATTTAATCAATTTTTTGTCGCTATTGTATCACATAAATAACCTGCTAGCATATATTATGAACGTACAAAATACCGCGTATTTAGCAACTTTTGAGTTATTTAAAGTATAGTATACTATTTTTGCAACCATAGATAGTACAATACACAATCATACTTTTCATTCCAAAATTATTATTCACGACAAAATAGTATACTATTTGGAAACAAACCGCCTCTTGCTAGTAGGAGTCTACCAAAAGTCGCCGCATATACCCTACTAGTTATCAACAACTTAATAATAACACAATTTTTTTTTCTAACATATAAGTCCATCCTCTCAAAAACATCGTTTTGCATAACAACAACGAAAACTTCTCCAAACTGAAAATAGCAACTCAATTTTTTTCACTTTGAGTATGTTTGACGAAATTGGCTGGAGTTTAGTTATAGCTTGAGCTGAAGCCTATATTATAAGTTGGAATAGAGCTTATATTTTTCTAAAGCGTTAGGGCTGAAGGTTATCAACGTAAAATCATATTACAATACATCAAATCAAATTCAGATATATTCCCAACTTATAAAAGCTTATGGCTTATAAAACCTTCGATAACCTAAGAAACAAAAATTATTTATAAACTAACTTATCTCAAAAGCCGAAGCTTTTACAAGTCCCGCATCAAACACAACCGATATCAACAAAAGCCTCAAACTCCAAGGACCAAAAACAAAGCACACATAACCCACACCGCACCTACACCATCGACAAAACACACTATACCACACTCGTTCAAAAAGTACACGCACACACACAATTATATTCTCTCACACACACTAAAACACCGACGATGTCCGCTACTTCTACAAACCGACGAGATATTCCCCGCTGTCAAAGATTCCCTTCCTTTATATCATCTCAAAAACAATTCCCAATCTCCTTCTAATCCCCCCCTCCATAACCCTAATAACTTTTTCCAATTAGGTTATTTTTTTTTTACCATGGGCTGTGTAGGCTCTAAACACGAAGAATCACCCGCGGTAACTTTATGCCGAGAGCGTTGCACTTTTCTAGACGACGCGATCCACCAACGCTACGTTTTATCCGAAGCTCACTTAGCTTATTTTGTCTCACTTAAAAACGTCGGCGTTTCGTTGCATCGGTTTTTCGATGTTCATTCTCACGCGCCTGCTGATGGAGCCGCGTCCCCTGTTTTGAACTTGCCTCAGATACGTAAAGGCGCGTCGTCTCACGCGCCTGTTGATAAGGATCATAATAATAATAATAATCACTCGAGTTCAGGTTCTTCGTCTCATCTGCACTTTCATGATTCGGATGATGATGAGGATGATGATTCTGATGACGTGGAGTTACATTCGGAGAATCATTCACCGGTTCATAGGCATGGGCATGGGCATAGGCATGGGCATAATGAGTTACCGCACGGTAATTTTAATTTTACTGATCACGGTGAAAATAATATGAATATGATGAATTCGAGTTATAATATGCCTTATTATCCTCCTCCTGACGGTTATCCCCCGGTTAATTTAGGCTATCCACCGGTAAATAATGGCTATCCACCGGTAAATAATGGTTATTTACCGGTAGATAATGGATATGCACCGGCAAATAATAGTTATCCTCCTATGGATTATCCGCCAGCAGGTTATCCTCCTTCTTCGTCGAATTATACGATGAATTATATGCGAAAACAGCCTACGCCGTCTGTTGTCTATCAGCAGCGCCCTAGGAGTCCCGAACCTATACATTACGGCGAAGCTTCGTCTTCGTCGAATTATTATAATAATAATGGTAATAGGAATGGTAATGGTAGTGATTATAGTGGTTATCAAAACCCTAGCTATTACGCAAATAATGGTGGTGGTTTTAATGGTTACGGTGAGTTTTTTGGGGAGTCGTCGTCGAGGCAAGTGGCGCCGCCTGCGTACGGTGGTATGGGAATGCCCTCGCAGATGGAGGCGTCGACGTCAAAGGCGGCTGCGCCACCTCCGCCGCCGCCTCCGCCAAGTTCGGGATGGGATTTTTTGAATCCGTTTGAGACGTATGATAGTTATTATCCTCCGTATACGCCGAGTAGAGATTCGAGGGAAGTGAGGGAGGAGGAAGGGATACCGGATTTGGAAGAGGAGGATTTGTATCAGGAGGAGGTTGTTAAGGAGATTCATTCTACGAAGCCGAAGTTTGTGAATGATAATGGTGCGAGTGGGAGTGGGGGTGGGGGTGGTGGTGCTAGTAGTAGTAATGTGGATGCGAAGAAGGCGCCGGTTGTTGATGAGGACAGTGAGATGAGTTCGGGGGGTGAGTTGCATTATAGAAGTGGACCGAGTGTGGTACCGGAAGAGGAGCCGGTGGAGTTTGAAGTTCATGTGGTGGAAAAAGGAGAGACGTCGAGAGGGGATAAGCCTGTTCATCAGTTTCATGATGATTCAGAAGTGGTTAAGGAGATTCAAGTCCAGTTTGATCGTGCTTCGGAGTCTGGCAATGAGTTGGCGAAGATACTTGAAGTTGGAAAGGTTCCGCATAATCGGAAACATGCTGCTTATCAAGGTATGATCGTTTATTGCATTCTTTGTTGCTTGTTTATGTTAATCATTTGCTTTACTTTTAATGTATTGTAGATTTTAAGGTTCTGACTTTTATTATGAATTGTGTGTATGTATGAATCAGTTCCCTCAAAGATGTTGAATGTATTTTCACCGTCGTTAGCAGTAGCAATATCTAAAAACTCTGATCCTGCCGACTTAGATGCCGGAGTAGATGTAAGAACAAAGTCTCATAATCTTTCGTCTACTTTGCATAAGCTATATCTTTGGGAGAAGAAATTGCTCGAGGAAGTGAAGGTATGCTTAATTTCTTTTATATATGCATTTGATTAGTATTTTTATTTTGTAAGATAATATAGAAAGTAACGAGCATGGTTATGTATGCCATAGGTTGAGGAGAAAATGAGATTAGAACATGACGAGAAGGATAGAAGATTAAAGCGTTTAGATGAGAAGGGTGCTGAACAGCAAAAAATTGATGCAACAAGACATTTAGTTAGGAGTCTTTCAACCAAAATTAGAATTGCAATTCAGGTAGTTGATAAGATATCTGCGCAAATTGACAGATTAAGAGACGAAGAGTTGTGGCCACAGCTAAACGGATTCATTCAAGGGTATGTGCTACTTTACTCTAATATAAAAGCATTTGCATTATGATGGTTTGATTTGTGAATATGTGTCTTCAGGTTAACTAGGATGTGGAGATCGATGCTCGAGTGCCATCGCAGTCAATGTCAAGCCATTGCAGCGGCTAAACGGTTGGATGCGATTGCTTCCAACAAACACGCTTCTGATGAGTGTCTTGAAGCAACATTACAACTAGAACATGAACTTCTTAACTGGACTCTACGCTTCTCATGTTGGTTTGGAGCACAAAAGGGATTCGTGACATCATTGAACAACTGGCTTTTAAAAGGTCTCCTGTACATCCCTGAAGAAACTGCTGATGGTCCAGTTCCCTTCTCTCCCAGTCGAATAGGTGCTCCAACCATATTCATTATTTGTAACCAATGGGCTCAAGCCATAGATAGAATATCAGATAAGGAAGTGGTGAATTCAATGCGGGATTTTGTTAGAGTTGTTCTTCAGTTATGGGATCGAGATAAGCAAGAAATGAGACGCAGGTTCGCAATGCATAAAAACATGGAGAGTAAAGTTAAGAGTTTGGATAGGGAAGATCAGAAGATCCAAAAAGAGTTGCAGGTGCTTGATAAACAGATAGTTCTTTCCACAGGAGAAAATAATGGTCTTTCAGCCGTTTATCAGAGTGAGACTAGTAAAAGTGTTAGTGCACAAACGAATCTGAGACTCGTTTTTGAGGCCATGGAGAGGTTTACTGCTGCATCCTTGAAAGCTTGTGAGGAGCTATTGCAGCGTATCGAAGAAGACAGGATATTACGACAGCAAGAGGGAGTTCATGATAAGAATTAAAAGAATCGTCTCTGCAAAATGGAACCAGAAGCCTGAGTTGTGGCTCAGCGGAGGTCAATTAGACTATGTTGCATATAGGAGCTAGAGCCCATCTGGTTCAATCAAGTGCATCTAATTATGGTTGACAACGACATGCGGGCCGTAACTCAATCTGTTGCGTTTTAGCATGTGACTTTGTTTTTGAGTGAAAGCTAGATGGTCCTTCAAAAGGCCTCAATTTTGTAAGTTGATAGTAGTTTATTTTTCTGTAAGTTTTAGCTTAGATACAGTAGATAGTAGGATAGTCTCCAATTTTTAGGTCCATTTGTTCTCATTTTCATTTCGCGGGTGAAAAAGACACGACCTGCAAAATGTAAATGAGAATGGGCTTAAATGGAATTCATCTTATTAAATATTATTCGTGTAAATAGCCATTCTTTTGCTGTCTATTCTTTAGAGCATCCCAACAATTTGAATGTAATTTTGGCATAAGTTAATATTCCTATTCCGTCTTTACATAAATAAGAATAATTGCAATTACTATTGTCATAATCGTTGTTTTACACAATTAGTTTAAGAAATTAAGCATATTGGCATAAGGAGGAGGGGTGAAGATGAGATTCGGTAGCCATGGACTGCGTAACTGTGAATCCTGACTCCAGTCCATGTCACATTTTGGCAATAGGAGCTCTTTTATCTTCTCTGCCCCCATTGGTAATTTCAGGCCGGGCTTCTTATCTGTGTCGTTTGTTGAATCAGATGCCACGTGGCTTGATGTCACTGGTTGTGGTGCCGACAAGTCAAGATGTTGACTATCGATTGAGCTTGGAGATGGTGGATGCTGTGCTTCTTCCATGGCTGCTCTTTGCTCCAGCACCTTGATGGAAGTTGCCTTTCTGTATATTTTACACAACACTATATCCTGCCAGTCAAGCATACCGATTCTTGTAAGTTACAATGTATCTGGTTGGTATAACGGTATAAGATAGATCCTGGACTATGTAAAAGTTATCAAAGTATACTCGGTATTTACACTTATTGTTAGCGAGTGTTTTTAAAATTTTATTGCTCGTAATAAAGATACAGTTATTCTATAGTATACAAATCAATATTGTCTCTTGCTTACTGATTCAAAAAAGATTGGAAGTGTAATAGGGTGTTTGTGGTGTTTATCTAGTTATTTTGTAAGATAGCAGCAGTCTGAAAAGCAATCCCTAGCATCCCCCTAAATAATGGCCAAGCAGATTACCTTTGGTAATGGGCAAGAATCAGGCAGCCGGTATTCGCTCATGACCCAATCTGTTTTGTGTCCTCCAGGTGCTCTGCCCTTGTAGAACACCAAAGTCTTCTTCAACCCAAGATGCTTACTGGTGTCAGATAAAGAGAAAATCTTACGATCTGACCCGGTTGCCTTCCAAAACCCGTTTTTGGTAGTTCGGTTTGGCCTTCCTCCATTTCCATGCTTTTTATTCCTAGGCACAAAAAAGTACCACTCTCTTTCCCCAATCTTTGACATGTCTACAAGTAGAACATAACATACAACATTTACAAAGCACTCAAACTAAACCGAATAACATAAAAGTGTTTGTATGAAACACACATGGCGGTGAGCCTTTACTAGGATGGAAATTCATATTTTCGCTGGCAACAAAAGCTAAAGTTGCGAAAAGTTACCTGGCAGAACCCAAGGATCGTAGAGATATATGTTGAGAAACCCGATGATCTCAACACGCGTATTATTTCCCAAAACCATATTTTTGAGGTAGAACCCAAGCAACTCTTCCTCGGTAGGGTGAAATCGAAAGCCAGGCAATTCGAGCTCTAACCGTGTATCTTCCATCTAGATATTTTTTGGTACAAAAGATAAGTATATTCATCTTGTTACAGGGATATAAAGAGCTTTTATGAAGGGAATTTAGGCACGATTGACTCAAGTCTTTGTGGAATTTCAAAGGGACCAAAGGACTTGTAATGCGTCTGTGGAATTTTCTTGCCTTGGGCCCATCTTTTGAAGAAAATTATAGATCATTCATGTTTTTATCATGATGTTATTTTTGACTGATTGAAAATTAAGTATATTCAACTAATAAAGCTTATAGTTAAATTAGTTTTGTCTTGAAGACTTGAAAGATCATATTCTAGAATAACTGATTAACCGCAAGGAAAATATACATTTTAGTGACGATTCTCAGCTGATGATTGTATTATCTTTACAATAATACACAAGTTTATAAAAATGGTCGCATTAGTTAGTTCATGGAGGAACACGTCGTTCGCAATATGAGTTTATGAGTTGATCATGTTGTAACAGGTGTGTGTTTCGATTTGATAGTCTTATTCGGTCTTTATGTTAAAAAAAAGATTAATTAAGTTGTGTGTTTACTCATAACTGATTTATTTGCAGTGTTAAGCCTGATTAGTGTGATCTGGGCAATATATTCATGTTGTGAGCTTTTATTTAAGGGGGTGTTTGTATAGGCTTATTTGATGAATTTATTAGCTTATCGAAAATTTGATAAACTCACTTTTGTAGGTTTCTGATTATACTTATAAGCTTATAAATCTATCAAATGAGCTTAGATAAACACCCCATAAGTTCGACAATACCATAATATTTAAGTTTGACAATATGATAGTATTTCCTCGATCTATTAAGCTATTTAGGTCCTCGATCTATTAAGCAATTTAGGTTAAGATGGTAACATGGGAGTCTGATGTAATGGTGAAATTTTATCAAAAAAAGTTGAGAAATGACAAAGGAAGCTCACTTGTGTCTGCCATGAATTTGAATGAGTCATTTACTCATTTGTGGTCCTTGTTATTATGATAAAACGTTTACTTCTAGTCTTCTGTATACCGCATAATTGACCACTGAACTAAAAATGTTTGTACTATTTGTTCTATTGAATGAAACAGACCATGCAACACTTGTATACTTGATTTTATATAAAAACCGAGTCTCTAATCACTACTCCTTCCGTCCTAAAATACATGTCCAAATTTATATTACATAAAGTTTTACATTTTTTTTTACTAATAATACTATGCACCAATCAAATATCATTTCTACACACTAAAATCAGATTTGATTATAGTTGAAACACAAATAGAACATTTCTCTTTCTAGTTTTGTAGAAGGGAAAAAAAAAAAAAAAAAAAAGGCGTTCAAATCAAATTATTTTCTCTTTTGTAAAAGAATATGAGATATTGAGTTACAAGGGAAACAAAGAAAACATAAAAACTATGTTTTGTAGTTTTCCTCCTAGAATCAGTAGCATTTCGTCGGAATACATCCTGTCTTTTCACCTTGTTAAGTTAGAATATGCAATTTTTTTTTTAATTTTATTTTGTTGATAATTTGATGAAAAATAATTGATTTGAACACAATATCTATTTTTCTTGTTCTATACAAAAATTTTATGAAAACAACGATGTTTTCTCTCAACTAAACGCAGTTTTAATTTGTTGATAACACAAACCCTAAAAAAACGATACGGAATGGGGTCGGGCTAGCTCGAGGTTGTGGTGTTTCGATCTTTTCCTATATCAGTTATGAATTAACAATAATAAAGTGTGTACTTGCTTGTTCCCCCTTGCTTAAGAATATTTATATCAAGCTTTGCACTCTGTATTATGATCACGCTGAAAATGTGGTGATGAATTGGGAGTTGGCTAGGGAGCTGTTGAAACTCCACCGAGCTTCCCCTACAGCCGTAGTGGAATTCTTCTAGTTTTTTTTATGTTTAATCTATGGTTTGTTTAGTGTTTAGGTTGTACCCTATGACAATTAACGACGTATTTTGTTGTTCCTGTTTCATTCTATGGTTTCTTTAATGTTTAGCTTGTAAATTACCCTAAATGGTGTTGCTTGAAATATTGTGGGTGTGTTGTGGATATTGCAATTTGACTTTTGAAAGTCAAAGTCACATATAGCACTTCAACTTGCTATTAGAAAGTGCAGGTTGAAACTACCATATACAAACAACTATGGAAAGCAACATTTCCATTAATGAATCAATTGGTAAATGGCATTTTATATTCGGTCTTTTGACTGTAGAAAGTCATGATTAAAAATCCATGCGTCAAATAACCCCTTTTGACTAATAAAGTCAATGCATACAACAGCAAGTGTTACTAATTATCCGTTATAAAACCTAAAGTTAAGCATACATATATCCATTGCAAAATTGTGTATGGACAAACCCATATGCTTTATCCTACACATATAGTTACAAAACGATTGTCAAAGCATTGTTCAAGTTGATTTGTGCCCACAAATCCACCATACATACGAACTAGAAAATATGTTTACATAATATCATTCCTCAATCTTTAAAGTTCCATCAGCACACATCAAAATATAAAACTCTTTGTGCCCTGTTAGTTTCTTCCCCTAGAAAGAAGCGGACCATTGAACCTTGACCAAAATGTGCTTCTGCCCTCAACTGCCTGAAATTAGATGATGAAACAATAGCCACTTTCCTCCTGACCTTCCCTTGACCAACTTGAAGTGTCCTCTCACGAACTTCGAACTCTTTCTTTATGCTTTTATGCTTCACAACCGCTCTAGAGAACCCATACAAGTTGTACTTCTTAACAATTCTTGATGGTATGAACTGTTAAAAAAATGTACAAAATTTATCATTAGTTTGGCATGGGATGCTTCTAATANCTCTCACGAACTTCGAACTCTTTCTTTATGCTTTTATGCTTCACAACCGCTCTAGAGAACCCATACAAGTTGTACTTCTTAACAATTCTTGATGGTATGAACTGTTAAAAAAATGTACAAAATTTATCATTAGTTTGGCATGGGATGCTTCTAATACACATTATGATCCATCAATCTTTATATCAGACTCACAATATATGATACAAATGACATTCTTATATCTTATTAAGCAACTCTGTGACTAGACTTACAAGTCGGCCATCTCTCCAGAAGGATGCAGTCATCTTCCTGTAGAATGCCCTTTCTTCTTGGTCATGGACTGTGTGGTGTTCCTAATTACACATCTAATTCATCCGAGGGGCTTCAAAATATGAATTTAATATTACATATAATCAAATAATTTACACTGTTGTGAGATACTTGGTGTAGTTAAAGTTAAAAAAGTTGAACATACCATAGTCATATGGTTGGTGACAAAGGGCATTCATGGATATGTTGGTGTTGTATGTCTCCACTGTTGTGATGGCCCCTCCATCATGGTCAAACAACATGACATTATACTCCTCCCCCGGGACAACCTGAGTAAACACCATTTTTTGACCAGGTGACATATTCAAGTCTTGGGCCAGTTTCTCCCAACCACATCCCCGCAGGGCCGTGTGGACATATCGATCATACCAATCTACTATAACCTCCAGCTCTACATGGAAATCAGTGGTGTTACTAGTAACCACGACCGAGTCTGTAGCTGTTGGACCATCCAGATATTCTAGAAAATCTTCTGGCATTGGCTGGATAAGATGAGATGTGTCTGTAACATTAAGCATTACTCTCCAAAACTGATCATGGACTGGTTCATAATTATGAAACTCCTCCCCATACTTGTAGCTACATAAAACACATCCTCACCATCTTCTATAAAATGTAAGTAAGCAACATCCGAACAGGTGATGTTGTGCATCGCAAAATCATTCCACCTTGCTCCCTCAACAACACACACTAATTCTGATACTCTTCTTACACTAACTCTCCATCTAGTCCCCGCATAGTTAACTAAGTAAATAAAACGATTCTCATGAAAGGATCCTCCTAACACGTAATCATGATGCAGTTCCTGTATATCAATATTAAGTTTTAAGCATTGTCAATTTCTTACAACTATTTTCTTAGAGATATAACAGTTAATTCTTGTATGTTGTTAACTTACAAACTCATCCAAAGCCTCATCAGGATCGTCCAAAGCGCAAATAAATTGATTCCCATACATACCTTCTGCATTAACGATTAACATTATCACAAATAACGTTTGAATTAAACATAAATCAGTAAATATTGTTAGCTCGTATGTGTGTTGTTTGATTTTCCAAGGGTTGCAAGTTCCAATTGTTTGTGGGTGTGTGATTAGATGGGATTCGATAAGATAGAATATGGGTACTTTGTTGAGGGTTGTGTTGGGTTGAGGTTGTATGTGACAATGTGTGTGGTAGATGATTGGGTTTTATTCAACTGTCAATGGTTGGGTGTGGGTTTATTGATTCCCGCGAAAACATTAATATGCGTATCAGAGAAGATACGGTAAAGTTACATAGTTAATGTGTGACTACACCGATGGTCCCTCAAGTTGTATGTGTGGTTTAGCTTGGGTTAACTAATGGTTATAATGTATTGGACTATTATGCCCTCATATTATGACCAAAACCTTGCGTTGACCAAGCCGAAACTGGTTAAGGGACGCAATCGGCCTAAAAAACACAAGGTTTGGACGCCAGGCGACATTTTTTAAGAGCTAAGGTGCCATGCGATGTTTTGTGAAAAGTTCAGGGACCAACGATGTATTTTAGTCTTTTCAATATGGATATTATATTCATAGGAGCTAATTTTGAACAAATAAAAGTCCTATATGTCTTTAAAGAAAGTCAGACTTGAAGCAAACAGATGCATTCTTTAGAGTTTTTGTCTATCTATGTCAATTTCAAAGACACAAATATGGACTCTGTAACTCATACTTTAATTTTTTTGATTAAAATCAGTCAAAAATGGATAACAAGATTATCTAAATGGTCACGTTCACCTTAATTTAATAGGGTAAGTGTGTACAAATTTGGTTATTATCTAATTTATTCTTAAATGGTAGCTTTAGTTATCATTTTGACCTCTTAAATGCTTCAACCATATCACAATCATCGTAACCAACTTTGTCTATTGTGTTGATTCAATGAACTGGTTTTTTTAAGTTAAAGTACAATAATTCATAAATGACCCTTCAACCTAACAAATTTTTTATCATGGTAGTAAGGGATGGAAATAGGAAGTTCGCGGTGTCATGAAACCCAATGAAATTTTGATTGGTTGTGCTAATTTGTGCAGAAGTTACCAATGTGTCTCTGGTCTAGCGTAGAGGTGGCAAAACGGGCGGGTCGGGTGAACACGGGCAACGGTTCTAACAGGCTACGGGCTAAACGGGCGCATGTTATATGAATCGCTTTAGAAAAGAACCAAAACGACGAAAATAAATTCCTCAAACGTAACACCTCATTTATATTTAAAAAATTAAATATATTATAGGGAAAATGATAAAAAAATACGTTGAACTTGACACTTTTTCCCATTGTATGTTGCCAACTATTTTTTTTTTCATTGTAACACAAAACTTGACATTTTTTGTCATTGTATGTACTAAGCGTCGCATCGTTAGTCCTTTCCACTAACGGTCGTTAGTAAATAACTTAAAATTCCGTTTTCTTCCGATTTTATACGTTTTCATCCGTTTTCTTAAGTTTTTGTCCGATTTTACACGTTTTCTTCCGTTTTTTTTCGTTTTCGTCCGTTTTTTTATGTTTACGCCCGTTTTTTTACGTTTTCACCCGGTTTTTTACGTTTTCTTCCGTTTTTTTTACGTTTTCGCACATTTTTTTATGTTTTCGTCCGTTTTATTACGTTTTC
>LBNU01019034.1:159975-170694 GCA_014162995.1 Artemisia annua
TTTTTTTTTTTTTTTTTTTTTTTTTTTTTTTTTTTTTTAAAAAAAAACAATCATAGTGTTCTTCAATTAAAAGAAAATATGCGTACGTTTGCGCCTATTTAACTTTTAAATGAGCAATATATGCCCATTTTTTTTTTTTTTTAAAAAGAGCGTTAAATGTGCCCAAATCTTTTAAAAAATTGTCCAAATTAGCCCATTTGTTTGATTTTGAGCACAAATTGTCACCTCTAGTCTAGCGGTATAGAGGTTTTACCCTCCTATGCAAGGTCTTAAGTTCTAGTTTTGTCTAGGGCGATAGGGGTTTCCCACGCGTGCGTAAAAGGAAGGGTGTCATTACCTTCTGAGCTGGACCCAACTTAATTGTGTGGGCTCGCTACGCCTTCTGAGCTAAAGGTCATTTAGCCACAATTGCCGTGAAAAATAAAAATTTGTGCAGAATTTACAAAAGTAAAAGTGATGATATATACTCCTAAACTAATTTTTTAAGTTAAAATACAAAACATCGCATTATTTTAATACAATGAATAGTAATTAAGAAAGAGTACTAAATATAATGCATGAGTATTATTTATTGCAATAAATACTATTCATTAATTTAATATGTCTTTACTTTGACTAACCTTTTGAAATTTTATATAAACAATAAAAGCTCATTTACATAAAATATATTTTTGTATATGTATCTCGCTAACAATATCAAAATGAACTCAATATTGTTATATGTTGGTTAAGTTTATTTTTATTATTTTTTTTCTTTTTTTTTTCTTCTTCTCATTCATTCTTATGTAATTTGAGTGACTTAAAGTACATTTAGTATAATATTCAATGTATATATTGGAGCAAAAATTATAGTAAATTATTTTAATACTATTAGTGACTACATTGGAGATGCTTAACTATAGAAGTCCACTATTTGTCACTTTTTAACTTTGCTTTTCATTTTACCACATGTAATCATCTTAGAGTTTGGAAGATTTTTAGTAACAACATTTACGAAGATAGATCATTTCCCTTTTCAAAAACGCACCTTGTTCCTAAAAATTTTGTTTATAGTTATTGCTTAGTTACTTCATGAAATATTTTGCACCCAGTCGTTTTTTTGTCTAAGTTCCGCTATTGACAATATGTTTTTCAAGTGTCTCATAATCACTAAGCATTTGTAGTTCTGCACATAATATCGGTGATGACTACAAGCACAAATGGTTATACCTCATTTGTTTTGAAGGAAACGACCCTGAATCAATAAAGATTCATTTTGAAAGCTTTAACCCAAGTAAATAAATAAATAGATAAATAAATAAAAATAGTTTAAATATTTAACAAAACTCATTATGATTATAGCTCTTAACTTTCTAGTGAATCAACAAAATTACTATATATATCAAGGTAAATTTGAGTTCACTCACCATCTATAAATGTTAGCAATTTATGTTTTGATTACTTGTGTCTTAATGATATCCAAGCTCTTAAACTAAATAGTTGTGATTGATTGAGACATGTGAGACATATTTGTCATTACTTTAAAGATACACTAAGCAAACACCAGTCGAAAATTGTTATCACAATTAATAAATTTTACATCAACATAACATGCTAATCCTATGTCATGTTAAAAACACGAATAGTTGTTAATTTGTTATCATTTCATCAACGAGGCCTTTTCTATCACGTATGTAAAATGATTTTAAGATTGTAATAATTATTACTATATATAAACAGTGAAAAGCCATATTAAAATTAAACGAGGTGGAATTGATTTCCTCATAAGAAGATTAATATTTTCATTTGGAGAGTTCTTCATGATCGTCTTCCAACAAGGTGGAAACTTAGCTGGAAAGGAATTGATTTGGACACGATTTCCTGTCCGATTTGTGACTCTGGTGTTGAATCTACATAACATATTTTGTGGTTTTGTTCTCTAGCTACTTCAGTTTGGCATTGAGTCTTCGTATGACTGGACATGCAAATTCCGAGTCCCTCTAATCTCCATGATTTATTCAATTGGTTAGATGACATGCGTATTTCATCTTCACGGAAAGCTATCTTGGAAGTTATTTGTGGAGTTGTCCTTTGGTCCTTGTGGAACTTTCGGAACGAGATGATATTTGGCACTACTCCCCCTCAGCGCAAGCGCAACTAGGGCTGCAATCGAGTCAAGCCGAGCTCAAGCTCAACAAGGCTTGAGCTTGGCTTGAAAGAAAAACACTAGGCTTGAGCTTGGCTTGATAGCTTGTCAAGCTTTCATCATCCAGGCTTGAGCTTGGCTTGAGTAGTTTCGAGCAAAGCTTGAGCTTGGCTTGAAAAGCTTGAACGAATACAAAAATATTGTATTCAATAGCTAAACTCAACAATAAATATATGTATAAAGTAAAACAAGCTAAAACCATATTTGAAAACCAAATTAGATTGATTTAACACTAATAAAACCAAGAACAACATTCTCATACCCAAGTCGAACATCAAAATGAAGCATAAGCAAAAGTACTAATTAAGGTTCAAACTTCTAAAACATATCAACAAAATATATCTCGTAATGCTTCATAAGGTTCACAGATCTTGAATTCTTGAGTAAAATGATCATCTAACTTGATGATTTCCTTAGCATTCTATTGAAGAACTTGGGAGTTTATATTGTGTTAGTGTTTGTCTACTTGAAGAAAAGATATTAACTCATGCATCGTACATAAAGATATCTTGGCTTCATGCATTTGCAACTTGCAACAAGTTAACTACACTAAGAATAAAAGTGCAATACTATTTCAAAACTAAAGATACATCAGATCCTTACAATAAAAGTGAAAATACTATTTCTGTATTTCACAACTAACCACTTATCGACACACTCACAATGATACCTATGACAACAACATGGTAACACT
This sequence comes from Artemisia annua, assembly GCA_014162995.1. Taxonomy (NCBI): domain Eukaryota; kingdom Viridiplantae; phylum Streptophyta; class Magnoliopsida; order Asterales; family Asteraceae; genus Artemisia; species Artemisia annua. The sequence goes on from LBNU01019034.1 coordinate 162,855, forward strand.
TTAACTTTAACGCCATCATCAAAACTAGCTGCAAGAAACAATAAACCTGTTCCTGTTGCCACTTTGTTACAGATTACCCTTTATGATATACGCCATTTTGCAGCCTTAATGATCATTAGCGAGTTGAGTAAATAAAATGAACAACTTTTCTAGAATACATTATCCAATATTTACGAACTAAGCCCTTATAATTAGCTTAATAACCAAATTTGATCCTAATTACTTATATGAAATTTATATGAAAATATCTATATTAAAGCTTGATACGAGCTCGAGCCAAGCTATCCAAAGCTTGAGCTTGGCTTGATAAATGTTTCGAGCTAATTTTGGGGCTTGAGCTTGGGCTTGAGCTTGATAAAAGCTTGACTTGATCGAGCCAAGCTCGAGCTCGAGCTCGAGTTTCTTGATAATAGCTTGACTTGATTGCAGCCCTAAGCGCAACATCTTATTTGACAAGATAGTTGATTGTACTTATAGGTGGTATTCAAATAGAAACAAATTGTCTTCCCTTTCTTGTTACAATTTGCTCCAAAACCTTTAATGGTTTATACTTTGTAATTGTTTTTCTAGCTTCTTGCTAGCTTTTAATATAATTTCGCTGTTCAAAAAAAATAAAAAAAAATAAAAAATAAGTATGGAAAAGGCTAAATTACTCTATCATTTTCAAGAATTTATAAATACCCTTTATTTTCCAGTTATCTAGTCATGATAATTTGACATCTCATAAAAGTTAAATATGAAAATTAAAAAAGCACATATAATCACACAGTCAATACAAACTGTACATTAAATTTTTTCCGCGAAAATATACAGTTTCAAATCTCTTCTTTTAAACTAACACATACATATCAGTAAAGTTATTGTGACGTAAATCTCGCAATCTAAGACAATTCATAATGAATAATTTAATCAATTCTTTGTCGCTATTGTATCACATAAATAACCTGCTAGCATATATTATGAACGTACAAAATACCGCGTATTTAGCAACTTTTGAGTTATTTAAAGTATAGTATACTATTTTTGCAACCATAGATAGTACAATACACAATCATACTTTTCATTCCAAAATTATTATCCACGACAAAAATAGTATACTATTTGGAAACAAACCGCCTCTTGCTAGTAGGAGTCTACCAAAAGTCGCCGCATATACCCTACTAGTTATCAACAACTTAATAATAACAGAAAATTTTCTTCTAACATATAAGTCCATCCTCTCAAAAACATCGTTTTGCATAACAACAACGAAAACTTCTCCAAACTGAAAATAGCAACCCAATTTTTTTCACTTCGAGTATGGTCGACGAAATTGGTTGGAGTTTAGTTATAGCTTGAGCTGAAGCCTATATTATAAGTTGGAATGGAGCTTATATTTGTCTAAAGCGTTAGGGCTGAAGGTTATCAACATAAAATCATATTACAATACATCAAATCAAATTCAGATATATTCCCAACTTATAGAAGCTTATAACTTATTTTAAAAACCGAAGCTTTTATAAGCTCCGTGTCAAACATAGCCGTGACTAACAAAATCCCTAAACTCCAAGGACCCAAAAACAAAACACTCATAACCCACACCGCACCTACACCATCGACAAAACACACTATACCACACTCGTTCAAAAAGTACACGCACACACACAATTATATTCTCTCTCACACAGTAAAAACACCGACGATGTCCGCTACTTCTACAAACCGACGAGATATTCCCCGCTGTCAAAGATTCCCTTCCTTTATATCATCTCAAAAACAATTCCCAATCTCCTTCTAATCCCCCCCCTCCATAACCCTAATAACTTTTTCCAATTAGGTTAATTTTTTTTTTACCATGGGCTGTGTAGGCTCTAAACACGAAGAATCACCCGCGGTAACTTTATGCCGAGAGCGTTGCACTTTTCTAGACGACGCGATCCACCAACGCTACGTTTTATCCGAAGCTCACTTAGCTTATTTTGTCTCACTTAAAAACGTCGGCGTTTCGTTGCATCGGTTTTTCGATGTTCATTCCCACGCGCCTGCTGACGGTGCCGCCTCTCCTGTGTTGAACTTGCCTCAGATACGTAAAGGCGCGTCGTCTCACGCGCCTGTTGATAAGGATCATAATAATAATAATAATCACTCGAGTTCAGGTTCTTCGTCTCATCTGCACTTTCATGATTCGGATGATGATGAGGATGATGATTCGGATGATGACGTGGAGTTACATTCGGAGAATCATTCACCGGTTCATAGGCATGGGCATGGGCATAGGCATGGGCATAATGAGTTACCGCACGGTAATTTTAATTTTACTGATCACGGTGAAAATAATATGAATATGATGAATTCGAGTTATAATATGCCTTATTATCCTCCTCCTGACGGTTATCCCCCGGTTAATTTAGGTTATCCACCGGTAAATAATGGCTATCCACCGGTAAATAATGGTTATTTACCGGTAAATAATGGATATGCACCGGTAAATAATAGTTATCCTCCTATGGATTATCCCCCACCAGGTTATCCTCCTTCTTCGTCGAATTATACGATGAATTATATGCGAAAACAGCCTACGCCGTCTGTTGTCTATCAGCAGCGTCCTAGGAGTCCCGAACCTATACATTACGGCGAAGCTTCGTCTTCGTCGAATTATTATAATAATAATGGTAATAGGAATGGTAATGGTAGTGATTATAGTGGTTATCAAAACCCTAGCTATTATGCGAATAATGGTGGTGGTTTTAATGGTTATGGTGAGTTTTTTGGTGAGTCGTCGTCGAGGCAAGTGGCGCCGCCTGCGTACGGTGGTATGGGAATGCCCTCGCAGATGGAGGCGTCGACGTCAAAGGCGGCTGCGCCGCCTCCACCGCCGCCTCCGCCGAGTTCGGGATGGGATTTTTTGAATCCGTTTGAGACGTATGATAGTTATTATCCTCCGTATACGCCGAGTAGAGATTCGAGGGAAGTGAGGGAGGAGGAAGGGATACCGGATTTGGAAGAGGAGGATTTGTATCAGGAGGAGGTTGTTAAGGAGATTCATTCTACGAAGCCGAAGTTTGTGAATGATAATGGTGCGAGTGGGAGTGGGAGTGGGGGTGGTGGTGGTGGTGCTAGTAGTAGTAATGTGGATGCGAAGAAGGCGCCGGTTGTTGATGAGGACAGTGAGATGAGTTCGGGGGGTGAGTTGCATTATAGAAGTGGACCGAGTGTGGTACCGGAAGAGGAGCCGGTGGAGTTTGAAGTTCATGTGGTGGAAAAAGGAGAGACGTCGAGAGGGGATAAGCCTGTTCATCAGTTTCATGATGATTCAGAAGTGGTTAAGGAGATTCAAGTCCAGTTTGATCGTGCTTCGGAGTCTGGCAATGAGTTGGCGAAGATACTTGAAGTTGGAAAGGTTCCGCATAATCGGAAACATGCTGCTTATCAAGGTATGATCCTTTATTGCATTCTTTGTTGCTTGTTTATGTTAATCATTTGCTTTACTTTTAATGTATTGTAGATTTTAAGGTTCTGACTTTTATTATGAATTGTGTGTATGTATGAATCAGTTCCCTCAAAGATGTTGAATGTATTTTCACCGTCGTTAGCAGTAGCAATATCTAAAAACTCTGATCCTGCCGACTTAGATGCCGGAGTAGATGTAAGAACAAAGTCTCATAATCTTTCGTCTACTTTGCATAAGCTATATCTTTGGGAGAAGAAATTGCTCGAGGAAGTGAAGGTATGCTTAATTTCTTTTATATATGCATTTGATTAGTATTTTTATTTTGTAAGATAATATAGAAAGTAACGAGCATGGTTATGTATGCCATAGGTTGAGGAGAAAATGAGATTAGAACATGACGAGAAGGATAGAAGATTAAAGCGTTTAGATGAGAAGGGTGCTGAACAGCAAAAAATTGATGCAACAAGACATTTAGTTAGGAGTCTTTCAACCAAAATTAGAATTGCAATTCAGGTAGTTGATAAGATATCTGCGCAAATTGACAGATTAAGAGACGAAGAGTTGTGGCCACAGCTAAACGGATTCATTCAAGGGTATGTGCTACTTTACTCTAATATAAAAGCATTTGCATTATGATGGTTTGATTTGTGAATATGTGTCTTCAGGTTAACTAGGATGTGGAGATCGATGCTCGAGTGCCATCGCAGTCAATGTCAAGCCATTGCAGCGGCTAAACGGTTGGATGCGATTGCTTCCAACAAACACGCTTCTGATGAGTGTCTTGAAGCAACATTACAACTAGAACATGAACTTCTTAACTGGACTCTACGCTTCTCATGTTGGTTTGGAGCACAAAAGGGATTCGTGACATCATTGAACAACTGGCTTTTAAAAGGTCTCCTGTACATCCCTGAAGAAACTGCTGATGGTCCAGTTCCCTTCTCTCCCAGTCGAATAGGTGCTCCAACCATATTCATTATTTGTAACCAATGGGCTCAAGCCATAGATAGAATATCAGATAAGGAAGTGGTGAATTCAATGCGGGATTTTGTTAGAGTTGTTCTTCAGTTATGGGATCGAGATAAGCAAGAAATGAGACGCAGGTTCGCAATGCATAAAAACATGGAGAGTAAAGTTAAGAGTTTGGATAGGGAAGATCAGAAGATCCAAAAAGAGTTGCAGGTGCTTGATAAACAGATAGTTCTTTCCACAGGAGAAAATAATGGTCTTTCAGCCGTTTATCAGAGTGAGACTAGTAAAAGTGTTAGTGCACAAACGAATCTGAGACTCGTTTTTGAGGCCATGGAGAGGTTTACTGCTGCATCCTTGAAAGCTTGTGAGGAGCTATTGCAGCGTATCGAAGAAGACAGGATATTACGACAGCAAGAGGGAGTTCATGATAAGAATTAAAAGAATCGTCTCTGCAAAATGGAACCAGAAGCCTGAGTTGTGGCTCAGCGGAGGTCAATTAGACTATGTTGCATATAGGAGCTAGAGCCCATCTGGTTCAATCAAGTGCATCTAATTATGGTTGACAACGACATGCGGGCCGTAACTCAATCTGTTGCGTTTTAGCATGTGACTTTGTTTTTGAGTGAAAGCTAGATGGTCCTTCAAAAGGCCTCAATTTTGTAAGTTGATAGTAGTTTATTTTTCTGTAAGTTTTAGCTTAGATACAGTAGATAGTAGGATAGTCTCCAATTTTTAGGTCCATTTGTTCTCATTTTCATTTCGCGGGTGAAAAAGACACGACCTGCAAAATGTAAATGAGAATGGGCTTAAATGGAATTCATCTTATTAAATATTATTCGTGTAAATAGCCATTCTTTTGCTGTCTATTCTTTAGAGCATCCCAACAATTTGAATGTAATTTTGGCATAAGTTAATATTCCTATTCCGTCTTTACATAAATAAGAATAATTGCAATTACTATTGTCATAATCGTTGTTTTACACAATTAGTTTAAGAAATTAAGCATATTGGCATAAGGAGGAGGGGTGAAGATGAGATTCGGTAGCCATGGACTGCGTAACTGTGAATCCTGACTCCAGTCCATGTCACATTTTGGCAATAGGAGCTCTTTTATCTTCTCTGCCCCCATTGGTAATTTCAGGCCGGGCTTCTTATCTGTGTCGTTTGTTGAATCAGATGCCACGTGGCTTGATGTCACTGGTTGTGGTGCCGACAAGTCAAGATGTTGACTATCGATTGAGCTTGGAGATGGTGGATGCTGTGCTTCTTCCATGGCTGCTCTTTGCTCCAGCACCTTGATGGAAGTTGCCTTTCTGTATATTTTACACAACACTATATCCTGCCAGTCAAGCATACCGATTCTTGTAAGTTACAATGTATCTGGTTGGTATAACGGTATAAGATAGATCCTGGACTATGTAAAAGTTATCAAAGTATACTCGGTATTTACACTTATTGTTAGCGAGTGTTTTTAAAATTTTATTGCTCGTAATAAAGATACAGTTATTCTATAGTATACAAATCAATATTGTCTCTTGCTTACTGATTCAAAAAAGATTGGAAGTGTAATAGGGTGTTTGTGGTGTTTATCTAGTTATTTTGTAAGATAGCAGCAGTCTGAAAAGCAATCCCTAGCATCCCCCTAAATAATGGCCAAGCAGATTACCTTTGGTAATGGGCAAGAATCAGGCAGCCGGTATTCGCTCATGACCCAATCTGTTTTGTGTCCTCCAGGTGCTCTGCCCTTGTAGAACACCAAAGTCTTCTTCAACCCAAGATGCTTACTGGTGTCAGATAAAGAGAAAATCTTACGATCTGACCCGGTTGCCTTCCAAAACCCGTTTTTGGTAGTTCGGTTTGGCCTTCCTCCATTTCCATGCTTTTTATTCCTAGGCACAAAAAAGTACCACTCTCTTTCCCCAATCTTTGACATGTCTACAAGTAGAACATAACATACAACATTTACAAAGCACTCAAACTAAACCGAATAACATAAAAGTGTTTGTATGAAACACACATGGCGGTGAGCCTTTACTAGGATGGAAATTCATATTTTCGCTGGCAACAAAAGCTAAAGTTGCGAAAAGTTACCTGGCAGAACCCAAGGATCGTAGAGATATATGTTGAGAAACCCGATGATCTCAACACGCGTATTATTTCCCAAAACCATATTTTTGAGGTAGAACCCAAGCAACTCTTCCTCGGTAGGGTGAAATCGAAAGCCAGGCAATTCGAGCTCTAACCGTGTATCTTCCATCTAGATATTTTTTGGTACAAAAGATAAGTATATTCATCTTGTTACAGGGATATAAAGAGCTTTTATGAAGGGAATTTAGGCACGATTGACTCAAGTCTTTGTGGAATTTCAAAGGGACCAAAGGACTTGTAATGCGTCTGTGGAATTTTCTTGCCTTGGGCCCATCTTTTGAAGAAAATTATAGATCATTCATGTTTTTATCATGATGTTATTTTTGACTGATTGAAAATTAAGTATATTCAACTAATAAAGCTTATAGTTAAATTAGTTTTGTCTTGAAGACTTGAAAGATCATATTCTAGAATAACTGATTAACCGCAAGGAAAATATACATTTTAGTGACGATTCTCAGCTGATGATTGTATTATCTTTACAATAATACACAAGTTTATAAAAATGGTCGCATTAGTTAGTTCATGGAGGAACACGTCGTTCGCAATATGAGTTTATGAGTTGATCATGTTGTAACAGGTGTGTGTTTCGATTTGATAGTCTTATTCGGTCTTTATGTTAAAAAAAAGATTAATTAAGTTGTGTGTTTACTCATAACTGATTTATTTGCAGTGTTAAGCCTGATTAGTGTGATCTGGGCAATATATTCATGTTGTGAGCTTTTATTTAAGGGGGTGTTTGTATAGGCTTATTTGATGAATTTATTAGCTTATCGAAAATTTGATAAACTCACTTTTGTAGGTTTCTGATTATACTTATAAGCTTATAAATCTATCAAATGAGCTTAGATAAACACCCCATAAGTTCGACAATACCATAATATTTAAGTTTGACAATATGATAGTATTTCCTCGATCTATTAAGCTATTTAGGTCCTCGATCTATTAAGCAATTTAGGTTAAGATGGTAACATGGGAGTCTGATGTAATGGTGAAATTTTATCAAAAAAAGTTGAGAAATGACAAAGGAAGCTCACTTGTGTCTGCCATGAATTTGAATGAGTCATTTACTCATTTGTGGTCCTTGTTATTATGATAAAACGTTTACTTCTAGTCTTCTGTATACCGCATAATTGACCACTGAACTAAAAATGTTTGTACTATTTGTTCTATTGAATGAAACAGACCATGCAACACTTGTATACTTGATTTTATATAAAAACCGAGTCTCTAATCACTACTCCTTCCGTCCTAAAATACATGTCCAAATTTATATTACATAAAGTTTTA
>LBNU01019034.1:175000-188577 GCA_014162995.1 Artemisia annua
TTTTTTTTTTTTTTTTTTTTTTGAAGTAAAAAAAAAAAGGTTGGACCGGAATAACATGGCTGTCGCCGGACGAATATATGGGGTGGTGGTGCTGTGCGTCGGAGTTGTTGGTTGGTGGGTCGGAGTTTGTTGGTGGGTGCCGGAGTAAGTGGGGTGGTTTGGGAGTGGTGTACAATAATCAAAATGTATAAGTTTTAAGCCTATAAGGTACAAAAGAAATTGTGATGTGTATATATGTATTTACACTAATATAAAAAATTGCTGGCGACCTAGTCGCTCAAGCAATTATACAAGAGTGCGCGACTCAGTCGGCCCAAGAATTGTTACTATTAAATAATATAAAATAACTACTTTTTAACTATAAGACAAAACAACCAAGTCGCACCAAGAAAGTAGGTCCCAGTTGCCCAAGAAATTAGTGAGGTTCAGTTACAAAGTGTGGACAATAACAGAATGACACTTGTCAAAATCTCGGGAGGGTTGCCCCAAAATTTCTTGGAGGAAAGTCACGGGGCCCTTTGGGCTATATGAGGAAAGTGAAATATTTTGGCGTCACATTTGCGGGTGGAGGTACGGTGCTTGTATCTTTTAGGATATTTAAAGAAATACCTCAATAAATATTATTCACTTTCTTGCCTCATTTGAAATTAGCAATTTGAACCATTTCTTTGCTGGATGTCTTTTTATGATTAAAGTTCTTCATAGCCTTAGTACATGTGTCTTTGTTTGAAAAAAAAAAAAAAAAAAAAAAAAAAAAAAAGTAGTTAATACATGTATCTCAAACAAAATGACTTATTTCATAAATTCTATTAATGTTTTAAAACCCGGGTTTTTAGTCAATGCGGTCGAGTGACTTGTTCATCAGGTTAATCGGTTGCACCGTCAAGTCAAACCAGTTTTACTTCAAAAAGAGAAGTACCTTTTCTCAAAGGGTACACAAAGAAAAATGTTACGCATTTAATTTCTAAGATAAGAAAATATTGTATCATCAGACCAATACTAACAAGGCATCGACATGCAACAAGGACAACAATGTAAATTACTTGCATATCTATTGAAAAAATCTTTTCTATATACTTTATCAAATACTCTATATTTGCTACAAAAATAATCATATCATATCACCACATAACTAGAGCCCATTAGTCATCACTCATCACCTTCAAATCAAGCTTTCAAACATTTCTTTTTCTCATTCTTAATCATATCATATCACCACATAACTAGAGCCCATTAGTCATCACTCATCACCTTCAAATCAAGCTTTCAAACATTTCTTTTTCTCATTCTTCCACTGTTTTAAAACAAAGAAAAGGTCACAGAACCCAAACCCTTTCACAGACACCTATCTCACCATTTTCAGTCACCACCGCCAAAACATGTTACTCTTCTTGGACCTACAAGAAACCGGAGCCATAATCGGTCTATCTTTAATAAGATTAGTATACGTATGGTTTAGTTACATAGCCAACATGTCCTATATATTATTACCCCATCTAGTTACATCGTTCTTGTTCTTTTCCTTTCATATATAGTGAACCGTTCGGTTTTCGGTCCGACGGTTTGACTTAAACCTGGCGGTTTAATCAAGTTTAAACTGCAGGAAAGCCTAGCTTACAACAGACCGGCCAACACTCCGATTCGCGGTTCAACCGGCCTAGTCGAAGTGGGTTTTAAACATTAGCTAATAGCAAACAGCAAGCATAGTTATGAATGATAGTTTTTTTTTTCTTTCTATTACCATATATAACTCGTAACCATAATACATACGGTTGATATAAATTCCGACCCGAGACTAGATCAAAAAGAGTTTCTTAAACAAAAATAACTCCATTGTGTTGTGTCCCAAATAATACCAGACTTTCTACTTGAATAACTCCAATTTGGTGTACCAACCTTCAAAATAGTTATCATTACAAAAGTTTTTAATGATAGCAAGATAGTACTGACCAAGGTTTTGAAAACCAAATACAACCGGAGCCTCTTCCGGACCGGTACGACCGGTTCAACCTTTAAAGAACAGCCCACGTTAAATGAATATTCACCGCAAAATTTGGCTGACACAAGGACAACTTACGTGCTTTTTCTTGTTCCCTCTTTTTGACTAACGCAACCAAATACACAGCCAAACACAGTAACATACATATCATGTAATGGTAATTAACAGTGAATTTATACTTACCACCAGACTTTCTTTTTATGAGACTCTTTTCAAGTTCTGCCTTGGATTCTCTGCCCTCCACTTCAAAATAGAGGGTCGAGATCACTTTTAAACAAAGACAAAACTTTTATCTTCTTTTATATATAGGCTCAAAGATATAAGCAACACACCAAAACACACTTCCTTCTTACTAACTCTTAAGAACTACCAACATTTTAACCGGACAGATTTAGCTAGTAGGTGGCATAAACATGGTTATGTACTATATAGACTACGACAATTTGCCACCGACTATTTTAGAATGCAGTTTTTTTCCGTCTCGGCAAAAGTGTTACCGGTGGCTTAGACTACCTTCATAAGTTTTAACACAGGTTAGTTATTCCTTTTGTTTGTGAATATTATCATAGTTGTTAATATAATTAAACAAAGTATTTTTTTTCTTGAACATACTAGCCTCACCATGATATTTGCTATACGGAAAAATAGGTAAAATTGCAAGTCTTTTGGATATACATCTAGTTAATAGATGTTTATGTATTCTGAGAGTGGTTTTGGTTTTTGGCAACATGTGTTTGTGGCAAATATCTACTTTTTTCTACAGTGTTTGTTGTTAGTTGCACTTGTTTAGTGAGGATTTATTTAACAAGCTCGTAACATTTTATCTCTAGTTGTTCTTTTTTCATGTCGAGCAAGACACCAAAATGTTACTGTATGTCTTTTATCTTTTGCATAGTTCTTATATCTGCATTTATTGTGTAAACTGCAATGTTTTGCTTTCTGGGATTTGTTTGCATTAATCACGTGTTTCATCTGTTTTACACTTTTATGTATAGCTTTGAGCTCTAAATATCCACCATGGAAGTAAATATCCGATTTGCTTTAGGTCATTTTAGTGAACAGCTTGCTCTTCAATTTAACATGTGTGTTTGTTAAATCTTCTTTTCTTTGTGTAGTTAATTAGTTGAAAATGTTTTAAAGTCGATTGTTCATGTGGTATTGTCCTATTAGTTTGTTTTATTAAGAGGATCAATATTTCACACGGGCCACGTTATAAAGACGGGGCTATTTATGTTATATGGACGGGGCTAGTATATAGGGTGTACTTTTTTTTTTTTTTTTTTTTTTTTTTTTTTTTTTTTTTTTTTTTTTTTTTTTTTTTTTTTTTTTAATGTTTTGTATATAATATGTTTTGTATATAATGTTTTGTTTGTATAAGGTTTTGTCTAATGTTTTGTATAATGTTTTATAGAATACTAACATCTAACGCGTTTTTATAGAATAATAGCACGTTAAACGTTACCACCTTAAACGACTATAACAACAAATGTTATCATTCAATTAAACAATAACGTTAACACATTATTTAAAACAACATCATCTACGACATATGAAGATTATTCATTTCATTTAAAAGATCATGGAACCTTGCACCCGACTGACAAGCGTGATCCTCAGGATTCCTTACCAATTCTAACTCCATCTCCAGCGTCTTTATTCTTGTCATCAACAACTTGTTTCTTACTTCAAGCTCGACAATCTTATTATCTTTCGCAACGCAGTTTGAGCACTGCGCTGAAGAAGAGGCTTGATTAAAGTACCTCCTTTCAAACTCATCTTTCCACATGAAGTATCGACACACGTAGTTAGTTGTACCTGGCTGTTACATGTTAATAAAATTATAAGAAATTTATTTTTAACAAACAAATTATTTACATATTTACATAACTAAGCAAACGTATGATTATTTACCACTGAATCAGGACATGCATAATACAGTCGCCCACGACTACCTTCTTTTCCGGATTTCCGTTCTATAATTAATCCTCTCTCACATCGACACAAGAAAGGATTTCTTCGTCCCACCTGATAAAAGAATTTGCATAAAAATTTACAACATCAATCAATAATATTATTACTAATTTAAATAAATATTTAATCATTTACTGTATACACCAAATAGTTTTTTACAACATAAATCAGTAATCATTCACAATGTCGGTATAATTATTTACAACATAAATCAATAATTATTGACAATGTTTTGTCGGTATAATTATTTACAACATAAATCAATAATTATTTACAATGTTTTGTCTGTATAATTATTTACTCCATTAGTCGATGTTGATATAAAGTTTCCCATTCGGCTACAACTGGCTCTCTGAAATACCTCCATTGTGGGTGGTTACGCGGAAGTGGAGAATCTCTGTCTAGTGTCGGTAAAATGTAATGAGCATAGTCTCTCTCCCCCACACGGGCAATCACAAGGGGGCCAGTTCCTTGTGATAAGTTTGGCCTGGTAAAAAGCGGAAAACATGTGGTGGAACCTTGCTGGGATATAAATACAACAGGTCGGTGAATCATTGAAGCGATAACCAGCCCCGTGTTTGGCATCATCATCCAGCGACCGCGAGGTGCACCTCCATTGAAACAGTTTATTGTATACCAAATTCGGTCAAAGTCATCTTGCTGCCACATACTTATGTAAGTTTGCCTATGTCTGGCTAACTCTTGCAATAACATATGTCTGACTTCGGCCCACCTATTTTCGTTTTGAGCAAGACTGTGGGCAACGCACCGAAACCCACAATTTCCATCACCATCCACATTATGTATACTTATTACGTATGGACGGAAAAACTGTGGAATATGCTCAATAAAAGCATTGCTCACATTATCTCCAACATATAATATGTGGCGTAAACTATCACCGGTGTAAGAATTATGTCTTGGAGGTTCTTTCCGCAAGTTCGGGACTTTTGTAGATCTTGAATTGTACTTCTTCGGTGATCTACGATTAGTACTTCATTCAAGTCCGGGACTTGTGTAGCCTTGCCCTTTTTGTCCTTTGCGCTCAAACGTCCACGGGTATTTTTGTGAATAGCAGGTTCACGTGTGCCAACAGATTCTGGTATATCTCTTTCAACTTCGTTAACATATTTTTCTTGACAAATGACGTTGCTTTGCTAAAAATATTCTTGAATTGTCGAATGTCATTTTGAACCAAAGTATCATCATCATCATCATCATCATCAGGTTCGCTGGAAGAGCCATCTTCAGGCAGCGGCCTATTGATAACAGGCCACGGAACAGATAGGGTTCTCCAAAAAATAGGAATTGATTCCAGTGGAATGGGGCGTCCTGAATTCATTAAAAGTGACTTATATAAATTACTGATATTAATGGGGAAAACAACTTGATAGTTATAAATTTAATATACTTACTATGATATACGTAGTATTGCATGATGTGAAAGCATGGTAGTCCATATATTGACTGCAACTTATGGCTACATTGGTCTACGGTGATCGGCCGGTGGAGTTCTTTGAACATGAGCTCGAAAGCATGTTTGGAAACTTTATACCACAATTTTTCAAATAGTGATACATTACATTTATTTAGTTTTTCGTTGATGCTTCTATTAAAACTCTCTTTTATCGCATTTTCTTGCGAAATGAGAATTTTATCGGCCGACATCAACAACCTATCTAATTTGGACTGTGTGCCGTCCAAATATAATTTCAACAACGCGTGGTGAGCCTCAACTCTGCACGTTGTTGTCTGGCCGTAGGAGCGATATTGATCGGTAATATACGAGACAAACATGTTTGAGTAACCTCGCAACCAGTTATCCAGATACTCAGCGATATCTGAAAAAAACAATGAATTAATAAAAGGTCATTCGGGTGCTTATTTATTAAATAATAAAAAACAATTAATTAATAATTAAGTACCCGCATGGTCAACCAACCGCTGTTGTAGGCGGTGATAACGTTGCTCGAACATTTCACGTGTCAGAGCTTTAACCATCCAATCCCATCTGTGTTTAATGGACTCATACTCTTCTAACCCACTGCATCTATTTCTGCAATACTTTAGCAGATTTTGGTCTATATGCCATCGACAGAGTAATCCGCGAGCGTTAGGAAATTCTTCTTCTATTGCCCCAACCAACGCTAAATCTCTGTCAGTGACGATAACACGTGGGTTAGTTCGAGGTAGAACCAACCTAACGTCGCCTAATTTCATTCAATTAAACAACGTTAACACATTATTTAAAAACAACATCATCTACGACATATGAAGATTATTCATTTCATTTAAAAGATCATGGAGCCTTGCACCCGACTGACAAGCGTGATCCTCAGGATTCCTTACCAATTCTAACTCCATCTCCAGCGTCTTTATTCTTGTCATCAACAACTTGTTTCTTGCTTCAAGCTCGTCAATCTTATTATTTTTCACAACGCAGTTTGAGCACTGCGCTGAAGAAGAGGCTTGATTAAAGTACCTCCTTTCAAACTCATCTTTCCACATGAAGTATCGACACACGTAGTTAGTTGTACCTGGCTGTTACATGTTAATAAAATTATAAGAAATTTATTTTTAACAAACAAATTATTTACATATTTACATAACTAAGCAAACGTATGATTATTTACCACTGAATCAGGACATGCATAATACAGTCGCCCACGACTACCTTCTTTCCCGGATTTCCGTTCTATAATTAATCCTCTCTCACATCGACACAAGAAAGGATTTCTTCGTCCTATCTGACAAAAGAATTTGCATAAAAATTTACAACATCAATCAATAATATTATTACTAATTTAAATAAATATTTAATCATTTACTATATACACCAAATAGTTTTTTACAACATAAATCAGTAATCATTCACAATGTCGGTATAATTATTTACAACATAAATCAATAATTATTTACAATGTTTTGTCGGTATAATTATTTACAACATAAATCAATAATCATTTACAATGTTTTGTCTGTATAATTATTTACTCCATTAGTCGATGTTAATATAAAGTTTCCCATTCGGCTACAACTGGCTCTCTGAAATACCTCCATTGTGGGTGGTTACGCGGAAATGGAGAATCTCTGTCTAGTGTCGGTAAAATGTAATGAGCATAGTCTCTCTCCCCCAAACGGGCAATCACAAGGGGGTCGGTTCCTTGTGATAAGTTTGGCCCGGTAAAAAGCGGAAAACATGTGGTGGAACATTGCTGGGATATAAATACAACAGGTCGGTGAATCATTGAAGCGATAACCAGCCCCGTGTTTGGCATCATCATCCAGCGACCGCGAGATGCACCTCCATTGAAATAGTTTATTGTATACCAAATTCGGTCAAAGTCATCTTGCTGTCACATACTTATGTAAGTTTGCCTATGTCTGGCTAACTCTTGCAATAACATATGTCTGACTTCGGCCCACCTATTTTCGTTTTGAGCAAGACTGTGGGCAACGCACCGAAACCCACAATTTCCATCACCATCCACATTATGTATACNATACAACAGGTCGGTGAATCATTGAAGCGATAACCAGCCCCGTGTTTGGCATCATCATCCAGCGACCGCGAGATGCACCTCCATTGAAATAGTTTATTGTATACCAAATTCGGTCAAAGTCATCTTGCTGTCACATACTTATGTAAGTTTGCCTATGTCTGGCTAACTCTTGCAATAACATATGTCTGACTTCGGCCCACCTATTTTCGTTTTGAGCAAGACTGTGGGCAACGCACCGAAACCCACAATTTCCATCACCATCCACATTATGTATACTTATTACGTATGGACGGAAAAACTGTGAAATATGCTCAATAAAAGCATTGCTCACATTATCTCCAACATATAATATGTGGCGTAGACTATCACCCGTGTAAGAACTATGTCTTGGAGGTTCTTTCCGCAAGTTCGGGACTTTTGTAGATCTTGAATTGGTACTTCTTCGGTGATCTACGATTAGTACTTCATTCAAGTCCGGGACTTGTGTAGCCTTGCCCTTTTTGTCCTTTGCGCTCAAACGTCCACGGGTATTTTTGTGAATAGCAGGTTCACGTGTGCCAACAGATTCTGGTATATCTCTTTCAACTTCGTTAACATATTTTTCTTGACAAATGATGTTGCTTTGCTAAAAATATTCTTGAATTGTCGAATGTCATTTTGAACCAAAGTATCATCATCATCATCATCATCATCATCAGGTTCGCTGGAAGAGCCATCTTCAGGCGGTGGCCTATTGATAACAGGCCACGGAACAGATAGGGTTCTCCAAAAAATAGGAATTGATTCCAGTGGAATGGGGCGTCCTGAATTCATTAAAAGTGACTTATATAAATTACTGATATTAATAGGGAAAACAACTTGATAGTTATAAATTTAATATACTTACTATGATATACGTAGTATTGCATGATGTGAAAGCATGGTAGTCCATATACTGACTGCAACTTATGGCTACATTGGTCTACGGTGATCGGCCGGTGGAGTTCTTTGAACATGAGCTCGAAAGCATGTTTGGAAACTTTATACCACAATTTTTCAAATAGTGATACAATACATTTATTTAGTTTCTCGTTGATGCTTCTATTAAAACTCTCTTTTATCGCATTTTCTTGCGAAATGAGAATCTTATCGGCCGACATCAACAACCTGTCTAATTTGGACTGTGTGTCGTCCAAATATAATTTCAACAACGCGTGGTGAGCCTCAACTCTGCACGTTGTTGTCTGGCCGTAGGAGCGATATTGATCGGTAATATACGAGACAAACATGTTTGAGTAACCTCGCAACCAGTTATCCAGATACTCCGCGATATCTGAAAAAAACAATGAATTAATAAAAGGTCATTCGGGTGCTTATTTATTAAATAATAAAAAACAATTAATTAATAATTAAGTACCCGCATGGTCAACCAACCGCTGTTGTAGGCGGTGATAACGTTGCTCGAACATTTCACGTGTCAAATCTTTAACCATCCAATCCCATTTGTGTTTAATGGACTCATACTCTTCTAACCCACTGCATCTATTTCTGCAATACTTTAGCAGATTTTGGTCTATATGCCATCGACAGAGTAATCCGCGAGCGTTAGGAAATTCTTCTTCTATTGCCCCAACCAACGCTAAATCTCTGTCAGTGACGATAACACGTGGGTAATATCTTTCATCTATCACTTGCTTCACACGTTGCAATACCCATCTAAAATTATGCCCTTGTTCACTGCTTAAAAAGCTATACGCCATTGAAAATGTTTTATTTGTTGAAGTTACTTCAACAATTTCCAACAACGACAATTTAAACTGCGTGGTATTGTACGTGGAGTCCATCAGCATGATTTCAGGGAATGTACACCATAGAGCATACGACATGGGGTGCACAAAAAATAGATCCTCAAGCTCGTTGGTAGGCTCATTTACCCTCGGGTACCATGTATACCTTGAATCCCTCAAATGCGAGTAAAGGACTTGAATTGGAGTTCTATCACCTACTCTGGCTCTCCGGATCTTATTTTGTGCATAATATATAGTTCTAACGCTAGACACGTTATCCGGATTACGACCCTGTATTGTTGAAAGTATATTACGTGGTCGTACGCTATAATCTGTCAATTCTTTGACCAAACCGAACTCATCATCCTTTAATCGCATTGCATATGGCACACCATGCAACGACTCTAGCATATCATGATTATGCGTATCATCCTTCACCCTCAAAATCCAATAATTTTGTGTTCGATGATATTTCGCAACTAATCTGAATGGATAATTGGTTTTACATGTTTTGGTTTTCCGTTTTCCACTACCTTGAGGTTCAATACTTCCCACCCTTTGTACACCTATAATTGATTTCGTTCATCTGACCATCTTCTGATTTGGTTCTATTTTTAACAATTACAAAACCGAGCTCCCGAGCTATATTTTGCACCCACTTAGTTACTTGCTCGTGAGAACCGAAAACCTGAAAATACATAACATTTTTTATAACATACTTTTTTTAACTAATACATTTATAACTAATTTTTTTTAACAAAATACTTGTACCTTTGTTTTATTTTTGTTACAACTTTATAACTTACACATATAAAAAAAATATTTAACATTTTACAAAAATTACAACCTTTATTCAACAAAAGATCCAATAATTTTTTTTTTAATATGTGTAAGTTATAAAGTTGTAATAAAAACTAAAACAAAAGTAAAAGTATTTTGTTAAAAAAAAATTAGTTATAAAAGTATTAGTTAAAAAAAAGTATGTTATAAAAAATGTTATGTATTTTCAGGTTTTCGGTTCTAACGAGCAAGTAAATGAGTGGGTGCAATATATAGCTCGGGAGCTCGGTTTTGTAATTGTTAAAAATAGAACCAAATCAGAAGATGGTCAGATGAACGAAATCAATTATAGGTGTACAAAGGGTGGGAAGTATTGAACCTCAAGGTAGTGGAAAACGGAAAACCAAAACATGTAAAACCAATTGTCCATTTAGATTAGTTGCGAAATATCATCGAACACAAAATTATTGGATTTTGAGGGTGAAGGATGATACGCATAATCATGATATGCTAGAGTTGTTGCATGGTGTGCCATATGCAATGCGATTAAAGGATGATGAGTTCGGTTTGGTAAAAGAATTGACAGATTATAGCGTACGACCACGTAATATACTTTCAACAATACAGGGTCGTAATCCGGATAACGTGTCTAGCTTTAGAACTATATATAACGCAAAAAATAAGATCCGGAGAGCCAAGTAGGTGATAGAACTCCAATTCAAGTCCTTTCCTCGCATTTGAGGGATTCAGGGTATACATGGTACCTGAGGGTAAATGAGCATACCAACGAGCTTGAGGAGCTATTTTTTGTGCGCCCCACGTTGTATGCTCTATGGTGTACATTCCCTGAAATCATGCTGATGGACTCCACGTACAATACCACGCAGTTTAAATTGCCGTTGTTGGAAATTGTTGGAGTAACTTCAACAAATAAAACATTTTCAATGGCGTATAGCTTTTTAAGCAGTGAACAAGGGCATAATTTTAGATGGGTATTGCAACTTATGAAACAAGTGATAGACGAAAGATATTACCCACGTGTTATCGTCACTGACAGAGATTTAACGTTGGTTGGGGCAATAGAAGAAGAATTTCCTAACGCCCGCGGATTACTATGTCGATGGCATATAGACCAAAATCTGCTTAAGTATTGTAGAAATAGATGCAGTGGGTTAGAAGAGTATGAGTCCATTAAACACAGATGGGATTGGATGGTTAAAGCTCCGACACGTGAAATGTTCGAGCAACGTTATCACCGCCTACAACAGCGGTTGGTCGACCAAGCGGGTACTTAATTATTAATTAATTGTTTTTTATTATTTAATAAATAAGCACCCGAATGACCTTTTATTAATTTATTGTGTTTTTTCAGATATCGCTGAGTATCTGGTTAACTGGCTGCGAGGTTACTCAAACATGTTTGTCTCGTATATTACCGACCAATATCGCTCCTACGGCCAGATAACAACGTGCAGAGTTGAGGCTCACCACGCGTTATTGAAATTATATTTGGACGGCACACAGTCCAAATTAGACAGGTTGTTGATGTCGGTCGATAAGATTCTCATTTCGCAAGAAAATGCGATAAAAGAGAGTTTTAATAGAAGCATCAACGAGAAGCTAAATAAATGTAATGTATCACTATTTGAAAATTTGTGGTATAAAGTTTCCAAACATGCTTTCGAGCTCATGTTCAAAGAACTCTACCGGCCGATCACCGTAGACCAATGTAGTTTCAGTCAGTATATGGACTACCATGCTTTTACGTCATGCAATACTACGTATATCATAGTAAGTATATTAAATTTATAACTATCAAGTTGTTTTCCCCATTAATATCAGTAATNAAAATGCGATAAAAGAGAGTTTTAATAGAAGCATCAACGAGAAGCTAAATAAATGTAATGTATCACTATTTGAAAATTTGTGGTATAAAGTTTCCAAACATGCTTTCGAGCTCATGTTCAAAGAACTCTACCGGCCGATCACCGTAGACCAATGTAGTTTCAGTCAGTATATGGACTACCATGCTTTTACGTCATGCAATACTACGTATATCATAGTAAGTATATTAAATTTATAACTATCAAGTTGTTTTCCCCATTAATATCAGTAATTTATATAAGTCACTTTTAATGAATTCAGGACGCCCCATTTCACTGGAATCAATTCCTATTTTTTGGAGAACCCTATCTGTTCCGTGGCCTGTTATCAATAGGCCACCGCCTGAAGATGGCTCTTCCAGCGAACCTGATGATGATGATGATGATACTTCGGTTCAAAATTACATTCGACAATTCAAGAATATTTTTAGCAAAGCAACGTTATTTGTCAAGAAAAATATATTAACGAAGTTGAAAGAGATATACCAACCTGAATCTGTTGGCACACGTGAACCTGCTATTCACAAAAATACCCGTGGACGTCCGAGCGCAAAGGACAAAAAGGGCAAGGCTACACAAGTCCCGGACTTGAATGAAGTACCAATCGTAGATCACCGAAGAAGTACCAATTCAAGATCTACAAAAGTCCCGAACTTGCGGAAAGAACCTCTAAGATATAGTTCTTACACGGGTGATAGTCTACGCCACAGATTATATGTTGGAGATAATGTGAGCAATGCTTTTATTGAGCATATTCCACAGTTTTTCCGTCCATACATAATAAGTATACATAATGTGGATGGTGATTGAAATTGTGGGTTTCGGTGCGTTGCAAACAGTCTTTCAAAACGAAAATAGGTGGGCCGAAGTCAGACATATGTTATTGCAAGAGTTAGCCAGACATAGGCAAACTTACATAAGTATGTGGCAGTGGCAGCAAGATGACTTTGACCGAATTTGGTATACAATAAATTGTTTCAATGGAGGTGCACCTCGCGGTCGCTGGATGATGATGCCAAACACGGGGCTGGTTATCGTTTCAATGATTCACCGATCTGTTGTATTTATATCCTATCAAGGTTCCACCACATGTTTTCCGCTTTTTACCGGGCCAAACTTATCACAAGGAACTGGCCCCCTTGTGATTGCCCGTGTGGGGGAGAGAGACTATGCTCATTACATTTTACCGACGCTAGACAGAGATTATCCACTTCTGTAGCCCCCGCACTTTTTCCCAATGATTATAGCATTGTAAATTAGAATCGTTTAATTTTAAATGACATATCAAACTAATTTGAATCACATATCTAGTTAACCATTTTTGTGAGTTATTTATTTTATATATAAATGTATATATATATGCATACACACTATTACAAATTTCTAAACAACAACCGATGGGATTCTAGCACACCCCATTTCGAATAGCTCACTTGTGTACCGACTCGATTCACATCTATTCTTTTGGGCCTTAACGGACCAAATAAACCACTTCTTTATTTTTCTTTGGGCCGAATAATCTCTCAACAATTTGGGCTAGAAAATTTCGGACAATGTTATTTTTGTTCTCTTGTTTTTGGCGTATGGGCTAAGCCCATTAACACACACAAGTAATAAGTAACTTACATGTTTTCTTTTGAATTTGGTTACCACACTTGAGAAACCACATCAAACA